>PVJL010003072.1:26451-169892 GCA_004026885.1 Lyroderma lyra
CAAATACTTGGCTAAGTTGTAAATAAAGTCCATGTAGATAAGTCAATGTAGGTAAGTCAAAAACCAGAAGACAACATTCCAAAACAGTTAGAAAATATTTGATGAGGGCCCAGTGGGAGCTGGACCTCTTCAGGGAGCCATAAATCTAGACGAGGAGCTAAGGCAGATGAAAAAGCCACAACAAAAAATGGAAGTAATGACAACCCTAACTGAGGGACCGATAAAGTGCAATGGGAACTTAGAAGAGGCAAAGTGACTTCCAGTGGAGGTTATCCTGCCTTGTGTCATGAACCACCTTTCTTGATAGTATTCTATACACCCTTGCCCTGCACTCCTTTTGTCATATCCATTTGGCAAATGGATGAGCTGCCTGCTGCCTCTGCTGCTGTACTGGATTAAAGGACCCTGGTGGCAGATGCCAAGTGGAGGGCAGGTGCGTATCATTATGCATTGGTGCAGGGCCCTGCCTGTGGTCTGCACCCAGCTGAGGAAACAGGTGAGGCTGAATTAACACAACGATGCCATTCCAGGCCGAGCAGAGGGCCTGCAAGTCCTGCTTGCCCACCTTGAGCCAGTCCCCAGTGCTGCTTGCCATTTCTACCATGTTGCCCTGGTCAACTCCCTTCCCCACCCTTCTCAAGGATTGTTTCAGAAATTCTTTATTCCCCTCAGCTCTCTGACGGGGCCTCCCGCACCCACAGTTCTTCCCACACTCCTTTTCCCTCTCAGCAAATGCCCCTGTCTCTTACCACAAAGAAACTGAAGTCAAAGAATGACCTCTGCGGAGGAGAGTCCTTATCCAAGGGCAGGCCCCCTTCCTGGGTCGGCCCACCCCAATGATAGGCCCAGGACTGTAAAGACCTGTCTCCTCACCTGACTAGACTGCATTGCCTCCCAACGTCTCCCCCTGCCGAGTCCTGCTTCCTTCCCTTCCTCAGGTGTGGGTCCCAAGAGCATTCCCTAACACCGTCCTGCACGGCACTCTCCATCGCAGTCTGTTTCTCAGACAACACATTTCCTACCAGGTGGGCCCCATCCTCCTGCCCCACCAATCTCACCTCTTCAGTCACTCTGGTCTTGGAATATGGACTGCCTGCTCCCCTGCTGTTCCTCAGCCCTCTTCACCCGTTACCTCAGGCCCAGCCACCTGTGTGTGAGGCCTCCCCTCCCAGCATTACAGACGCAAGCAGGGCTGATTTCTTTTTCTTCTCTCACTAATCCATCCTTTGTGTTTTGCCTAGTTCCAGCTGGTGTACTAAAAGCTGAGCAACCCCCTGAGGGAGACAGTAATATGGAGGTTAAAGAATGTGGTAGACTTTCATTTTACTTATGAAGCTTGTGACGGGCAAGGTCCCACAGTTAATACGGAGAATGGGTATCCGACGAATGAACTCCAAAAGACTCAGAGGGAAAGGAGGGGACAGGGAGAGGGAGAAGGGGAGGGAAGAAGGAAAGATTAAGATGACTGTTAGCTTCCTAAGTGATTTCGATGTGGCCTGAAATAGGTAGTGTTTCTTCTGAATTACAACACTCTCTGTGAACCCCTGGTGATTTAGAACCGCACTGCCCAGTGCAGTAGTCACCCAGCACATGTGACTACTGAGCCCTTCAAATGTGTCAGGTCTAAGTCGAGATGTGCTCTAAGGGTAAAATGGACATTGGATTTCAGACTTAAAATAGTTCTTAAAAATGTACAATACCTCATTAATAACATGTATTAATATACACGTTAAACTAATATTTTGTGTATATTGGATTAAATAAAATATATTATTAAACTTTTAAAAAATGTGGTAGAAGCCCTTTTACCTGACATTATTTGCACTCACTTAATTGAGTCGAAGTGTTCAATAAGCAGAAGGTCCAGCTGCAGGTGAGCAGGGGACTTGGGAATGAGGAATGTGGGTCAAGTGAGTGTTGGCTAAGAGAATGTCAACTCAACAAGAATTGCAGTTGATGAGGTGCACAGTAACTAGTGGACCACATTAGGTAGATGAATAATTGGCAACAGGTAATTTGGTGAATATGGAGATTTCAGTGGGGTGAGAGCAGAAGCATGAACTTTAGGGTAGAGGAAAGAGGCCGAGCAAACAGAGACATAATTGTGGAGTATTTGTGGGGAACGGGGACTGTTTAGGTGGGTTTGAGTGAAGACGTCATGTGGTGGAGTAAGCTCACACACACAAAATTTGATACATGTGGTATAATACATATGGCCCATGAACTATTCACTTATTTCATGTAGAAATGTAGCATAAATTTGCTTTACCGGAAGTATGGGCCCAACAGACACGAGAGTGTAATGGTGAGAAGTAAGCACATTACAAATGCAATAGGGCAAGGAGTAGTAATTCCTGACCTTTTGCTCTGGCAGAGCATTTGCATTTTCCTCTCCTATCCTAGGCGTAATTTTTAAAAACTTATTATTGAAGCATAATATACACACATACAGAGAAGTGCACATATCGTAATAGCAGAGCTTGAATTTGTCAACTAAAATACAACCATAAAATCAGCACCCAGCAAGACAGGGAGCACTGTAGCCCTCCTGCAGCCCCCTCAAGGCTCCTTCAGCAACACTTCCACCTAGGTAACCACTATCCTGATTTCTAACAGCATACATTAGTTTTGCTTATTTGTGTACTTTTATAGAAATGGAAGCATACACTATATGCTCTTTTGTGCCCTATGCTTAAAGACTCAACCCAAATCTCAGATGATTGAATGAATCCCAGCTCAACAATATACTGTGTGCATTTAGACAAGCCTCTTAACCTAAGCCTGTTTCCATCCACAGAAGTGGATTATGTTGTTTACTTAATAGGGTGGTTGGAAGGATTAAATGAGATAATGAATGTGACTGGTACATGGCTGGCAGCTGCTGTATTGTTCTCAAACGTTTAGTCTCTGAGCTTCCTGATTGGTGGTGCTAGACCAGCCAATTCTCCATAGTATATGGAGGTGGGGGTTGGAAATCCACACTATCTAGGCAGTGACCAACCATTCCCCTGTTCTCAAATGCGCATCTATGAAGAAATAGAAAATTTGGCTACTTGATCCATCTCACTTGCTTGCAACCAAAGGAGAAAAGAGATGCCATTTCTGTTACATACTTACTCATCTCCCCTTCTAGAATATCTGCCTCCTTAGGGGAAGGATCGTGTCCTGGTTACCAGAGTATTCCCAGGATTAGCACCAGGTACTGTAAGTGGTTGAGTGTTAGTTGCTAGTGAAATGAATAAATAAGTGCTAACTGTATTGAGGCTTAGGAAATTGTCAGAAACTGATCCAATCTTTTGAGCTACAGTTGGCAAAATAACAGTAGTAAAGATGAGAGTAAAATCAATCTCTCTCCCTCTTTCCCGGTGCTGGCCAGGAAAATCCACTCAAATTTAGCACATTCTGTACTTGGAACTTGAATAAAACCAGGTCTGAGACCTTCAGAAATAAGGACAATGTACTACGCTGCTTTTAATATTGAGTTTGCTCAAACTCAACAGCTTTTAATGTACTTACACCAAGATACTAAAAAGTTTTCAAAAATATTCTCAACACGTCAGCCATGAATAATTTTTTTCCTAGTGCATTTTATCTTGGTTTTCTACGGATATAGTTCACGTATTCTTGACTATTATCTTTTTTTTTTTTTTTAATTAAGGGGGAAGTGTGATGTTCTGATGGAAATTCACTTAGTTCATTTTACCCTCTACTACTTAATTAAATTTTCACTTCTCACAGAGTGAAGTACCTCTTCAAAACCACCAGCTGCTTTACATTACAATTAAGTTCTGACAGGCTAGCAAACTCTATGACTGGATAAATCAAGCAGGAAATTATATGGTTATGAAATGAGTTAAAAGATTTTAACGAAACAATAGTTTAGTGACTACAAAGCAAAACTGGTTTCATGAAGATAACAAAAAAAACCAAAGCTATTTATAATCTGTTGCATAAAATAAGTATGGCTAATATTCCCTAAGTCATGACTAATTTAAAAAATATTTCAATTTAACACTCACTGAGACTTTATAGACACCATGCTAGACACTGAAGCTATCAATAGTAATCTCTAATCTTTAAAACAAAGTGTAGTGAGAAAGTTTTTGGAACCACTAGGATAATCAGGAAATGACTGACAGACCTATGCCTTGAAGGCTGAGTAAGATTTTTAACCAGCTAGGGAGACAGACCAAAGCAGCCATCCAGAGAGAACACTGCGAACACAGGCATGGAGATGGGTGCATGCACACATTTGTCCTTGGAATATCCAAGTCACCAAATCCAGATTAGGAAGCAAAGGAAGAGAATTATTATTATTGGGACAACAACTATGGAAAGTCTTTGATGAGATGAAATGTGACAGATCTGTGTGTTTTCTATGTTTCTTTATGCTTAATGTAAGGAGAAAATGTACCTCATCCTCTCAGCAGTTATATTTTACACTGTAATTTAGGAGATTAACATTCTGATTTCATGTGTCAATCTCACACACTTGATATAAGCAGTGTACTGAAAGGTAAAGTCATTTCTGGTGGACAAATCCATCAGAGTTCTGAGCCTGGAAGGCTCAAGGTAAAATCTGGATGGTGACAAATTCACTGAGGCAATATAATACTGCACAGACCTGACTGGGTGACCAGTGGCCTTAACCAGATTACACCCTGATGTCAATGAAGTTTCTTGATAGTTCTACAAAATGATGATCAGAGAGATTAGTACAATAATCCAAGTAAGAGAGGAAGAAATGGAACCAGAGCAGTGGCCTTATGCAGGCTAAGAATTTACAACAGGTTTCAATGAGAGGGGTGAGAGAGGGGCAGGAGACCAGTCAGTAGATGATTGAAGGGAAGGCAACACCACTAAGAGACAGAACAAAGGAAGGGCAGGTCCCAGTGGGAAAGAAAAGCACATGGTGCATTTAAGTGTTGACAGAAGAGACATAAGGAAATACCTAAAGGTAGTTGAAAATATGGTTCTGAATAAGGCTCAAGAGTAAATAGTAATGTCAAATTGTGTTAACAGATAAAATCACCTGTAAAGGGAGTCCTAAAGAAGAAAAAAGATGTAAGACAGAATGTTGGGTTAAGTCATTAAGAGTTCAATCAATACCATAAAACTCAAAACCAAAGTGAAATGAGCAATGCCAAGTCAGCTTGTACACAGATGCTTTATTTTGGATGTTAATAGTCAACACTGTATGCAAGATTTTCTTACAATGAAAAGTTTTCCCATACATCAAAAAACTCAATTTAGTCAGGGTAATTGCTGTATTAATGTTAAAACCTTACAACAAAATGTAGTACTATATATGTATACTTAGTTCCCATGCAAGTATGGCTGCTATATATATATATATATATATATATATATATATATATATACACACACATATATATACATATACATATATATATATACACATATACATACACACACACACATACACGTCTGGCATGTTTAAAATATATTGAAAAGAAATTCAAATGAACATAACAGTATAAAAATGACTTAAGATGCCTGACATGCTTAAGATTAAAAACTTCTTGTAAAAAGCAACAAAGCAGTTAAATGATGGATTCAACCAATACCAACCCAAGTGTGTACTATGTCCAATGATCCCAGGCTCATCTGCAATAGATTTGATTACCTTTGGGATAATTTAATGCTCAAGAAAAATTGTGCTTTAAAAAATATAGCTCTTCCAAGGTATTATACTTTGGTGATTTGAGACTATGTACATCCAAATCAGCTAAGGGCTACATAAATTTAAACAAAACAGAACAAAACAAAACATTATGTGCTATTAGTTCAAGATAACTGAAATTTAAATGACGCAGTATGATTTTGCTACAATCATTGGTTTTACTAAGTGAAATTTCTGTGAGAAGTTCCCTAATTAGGAAGCAATCAACATACCTAACAAATACGCTAAGAAGATTCAAATTGGTTCATCTATTTGTTATCAACAAGGCATAATCTTAGTACCGTACATTTTCTTCACTTCTCATTACATATAAGATGGAAAAAAGAGCTAGTGGATTTAAATAGCTTAAAACCCTTTTAGATATACTGTTAAAGAGCTAGGCATTAAAATACTTAGTATTTCCATTTTTATCAACATCAGAAAATCTTAAGCTGTTTTAAGGCATAGTATTTTGGTATCTGCAAGAATTTGCCTGGTAATGGTTGATTCCAGTAAGTTAACGTGAGAACGTGCCATCATTTGCTTTTTATCTTTTCACACAGTGCAAGTGGTGGTCGCTCTTTCCTTCTCTCATAGCAGCAAGCCGAATCTGCTATTTTCTATAGCAGCATACTTCAGGAGTGGAGAGGGAGAGAGTGTGTCAATTATAAATAATTAAAACTACAGTGTACAATCCTATTTACCTGTCAGTATTTAAGTTGACAGCACACCATTATATGTCTCAAAAAAATTACATAAAATCTCTACACAAAGCAAATAAAGACATTCTTTCAAGAAGAAATAAAATAAGTGCAAACACCTAAAACAGGAAATTGAAGCAACTGTTGTAACCTGTAGAGAAACACGTAACATTTATAAAAGGACAAAATATTTTTATAAATAAAAAATAATGTTCTCTGCTTCTGAAACATTGAGTATATATAATAAACTTCTAAGTGCAGACTGTTTTTAGGGACCAAAGTACCATAGTATTTTTTAAACAAAATGCAAAAATTTCAAACACATATACAAATCACCAGATTAATTTATATGACCCCTCCCCATATAATTTTTTAAAAAAACATTAAATTATTTAGTACATTTTTAGAACTACTTTATAACCAACATGATTTAAAGGGCATAGTGCAATATTTAGGTAGATGTGAAATATAGTATAGATATTGCTGCATTCTCTGTAGCCATAACTTATTACTGTTTCATACTTAAAAGTCAAAATTGTGCTTTTACTAGGTCAGCTGTAACAACAGGAAACAACACTGGCTTCTAGACACCCTGTATAGGTATAAATATCTACATTTAAGCTTTAAAAATGAAAATAAATTATAAAAACAGACTTCTTCCCAATTTACAAAATATTCCTGCCCCTACACACTGTACAATACATTCAACACTCTCAGCGTTTTCGAGCTTATGAAGCAAATACTGACTCTGTACTAACAAGGAAAAAACCCTTTTTCCATGCTTTTTTGTTTTTAGTACTATGCTCAAATAAATGCATGTAACACTGTAGTTAATTTTACTGGTTTTGAAAAATACCAAAGGTTAGTAGTGCAACTTTCTATTCTTCCTTTAACTTCCTTCCCATTGTGTTTCTTTGTAAATGGTAAATCAGCATGCAGGCAAAAGTACTTCATGAAACCATACGTGCTTCCCATACATAGACTAAATTCAAAAATTACACTTACTCATAAACCTAGCTATAACAAAACTGCAGCATCGAGAGAGAAGCTACATATACCTTCTGAGGAAAACACGTGAGAATTTACTTTCAGAATATCCATGAACATTCTAATATGATTTTCCCATCTTGTTATTTAAAAACACTTTTTTTAAATCTCATCTCTTAAAAAATAAACTATGAAATTGCCTACCCCTTACCTAAGTGGCTTAGCTTGCTGCCTGCCCAGTATGGAAAAAAAAAGATACAAACCGTTTTAGACTTGTATTAAAACATTAAAAACTATTAATTGATAAAAATTTCATTACAACCTAATTTAGTATAAAATATAATTAGGGACTGGGGCATTTCATCAGTTTTAATAACAATTACAGTATGAGAGCTCTTGAAGTGCTGGTAGCTGTATAAGTACTCAAATATCTTCTTGCTTGTTCAGTCATGATAAGTTGGTCTTCCGTCTTCCCATAAACCACTGTTTCCCATTCACAATTGGACTAGGAAGGAAATATTAATAGGAATGTTAAAATTACTAAAATAATTATCTATACTATTGCATAATTATACTTTTAAGTCAATTATTGTAATTAATTAGATATCTGATGTTATAAAAATGTTTTTATGACGACATTGTGATTCTTTTTAAACAATGTTATGTTTTAAAAATATATACTGAAATATTTATGATCGATTTTTTAGCTACCTATATTGTTTATATGTCTGTGAGTCAGTGTAAGTTTTGTCCCCAAAACTACCCATCTCTTATGGAAAGAAGTGTCAGTCTTTATGGCTTCAAAATTTTACAAAAGAGAATTGTTAAGGTCAAAAAATGAGCCATGAATGCTTTATACTTGCAAATTAGGAAATACAGTCATAGCATCAAGTGAAGTTTACATTTGTTTCATTTGTTTTCTGCCCTTAATACAAAGGTTACTACATTATAGGTATGAAGTGCTATGTAATACATTTTCCTGAAGTTTTGTTGAACATTTGGAAATTAAATTCTATTAAATGTATTAAGAGAATGTGCTATAAGGCTCTTTGAAGACAGCAATGAGGTTGCCAAGAAAGCCATATCTGATTGCCAAAGACATTTCCAAGGAGTGCTTAAATGTCAGGAATGCTAGTGCTGCTATCACTGTGGTATAAAGAAAACTTCCTCCTCAATGAACTCTCAAATTCTCTGGGCTGAACTCTTCAGGTAACATAGTACAAATTTTCCAGCCTTCCTTTGTAGCTACATAATGGCTGCATAGCAACAATAAAAACGGATTTTTTTTTACAACTTTTGAGGCCAGAACGTTCCCTGGAAACCATTATATCAAAAAAAAATCAAGCTGAAACTGCTTCCAACCACCTATCCTTTCACGATAGTAAAGAGGGCTATACTAATTTGCTACAGAGAAGAGGTGCCAGAAGTGGATTTTCAGACATCTTTACTTTAAAAATGAAATAGTGCTTAGGAAATTACCAGGAGAGTCTGGCTACAACCCCAATTGTTTAGTTTATACAGAAGGTGCCAAAAATATATATACTTTTTTTTCATGTCAGATGAGTAATGTGCCAACATATTAAGGTTTGTGGGAGGTACATCTCACACAAGTGCGTGAACACCCAATTATCATGCTTATGAACTACAAAAGGATCTGTATATACTTTTTAAGGATAAAACTGTATTAAAATTGTAATACTCAATATATACTGATAACAAAAGATCAATGCAAGTCACATTTGACTTCTGCAATTACAAGAGGTGCTCAAAATGGTGACCATCAGCATCCAGACACTTCTGATTACGGCAAACTACTGCTTGAGCCACGCTGACCAAAGTTCCACTTGTATCGCTGTGCATGCTGTTTCAATTTCTTCCCAAAGTACCCCAGTGTAGCCAGTTTTCCATGGTACACCACACCCTTTAAATTACAGAAGTCAAGGGGTGTTAAGTCAAGAGAATATGGGGGAAACTCAAACAACATTCTTGAATTTCAATTACCACTTCAAAATGGGCTTGCGCTCCCTCAACGACAACTGTGCTTCGCCATTTTCTTTGACTGTCCTGCCTGTCCCCTGGTGACCCTAACATTTATTTAATTAATGCCTTCTTTTGAGCAAACATCATACTACACATTGCTACCTATACTCAACTTCGAAAATACACAGATAACATCTTTTAAAATTTGTATACAGGGAGTTCCCTGGTGGTGTAGTGGTTAGGCTTCAGCGCTGTCAACACTGCAGCCTGGGAACTACCCACATTAAAAAATTAAAAATTTGTATACAGTTTTTTGCCCGCCCCCATTTGCCCTGATGAATGAATCTCTCTAAAACCCTAGTCTAGTTTGAGTGACAAAATAATGGTGGATGTTTAGTTACAGCTTATTCAATGTCAAATTTAAAAAGAAAAAGCGTAATTTGTGATTAGTAAGTCTGAAGTAATAACTGAATAAACAACAAAAATCAATGAAAGAAATTTATAAATTCATACTTGATGGTTCTTTTCCAATGTGACAACTTTGGAAGTGCTGGGGTTTGGTTTTTTTTTATTAAGTGTATACGTTTTGGTAGTTGAATTTATATCTTGTTTTTCAGAAGTCACGTTGCACCTATTGTCATGTATTTCCAGTAATGGTATCATCAATAAAGATGTTGCAAATACATTTTCTGACTAAGAGAGAAAAAACAAAATAAGTAATTAAAAATATAGAGACAAAGGGGTGACTAAGTGGTAGCAGAAAGCCTGTTCATGTCCCTCCAAGAACGATTTTGGCCCCCATGAAATTTCTAGTAAGGTAGTAAAATTAAATATTTCAAAAATGAACCAAAGATAAATACTGAAATTTAAAGTTTTAAGAACTACCATTTTTTTGACACCATACATGAGAGCTAAATCCTCTCAAAACTAAACTAATATAAAAAGCAAGGAAATAAATAAAATACTCTCTACAGTTAATAGCTTCTTTCTGAACTAGGCAGAATAATAAATACTAAAGAAAACTCTCTATGAATCTCTAATAAACTGATCACACAATGAGTAAGAAACAAGAACCACTAGGGCTTAAAGCAACCATTTCAGGAAAAAAAAAACAAACACTTTACAAACCTGCATGTCTGCAATGTCCTCAGTCAATAGTTGAGTAGCCGGTTCTTCTTTTTCCCAGTTATCTAAAACTAGTGATTTTCTGACTTTCTTCACAGAAGCAGTATGCTAGAATGAATGATTTACAATAAAAAACATTATGGCAAAGTCACTTGGACATAGGCTTTTATTAACAGTAATACTAAAAGATTACCTCTTGTTTGCAGCTTTTATAAGCAGGTTCATCTTCCCCTTTGAGGAATATGTCTGTTCCAGTTTCTTCTTTTAAAACTTCCCGAATATCTTCTTCCAAGAAGGCAAGTGGCTGTGACTAAATTGTTTTTAAAAGGGTTTTTTAAAAGTCTTTTATAACAATTCCTTTTTTCTCCCCGTATATAGAACCCATCTTTTATACTTTTTCATTATTGGCTTAATTTTCTCCCAGTTCCTATGGATATATAAGTTGAATAAATTAATCAAATAATCAGTTTCATGGCAAAAATAATATTGCACATTGCAAGCACTGAATGAAGCACAGATGGCACTTCCTTCACTCGCAGCTAATAAACAAAAATATTCCTTTTGGGGAACTTATTGTAGCTCCTGCTTCAATCAGGATCCTCAGAATTAAGAAGAAAATACAAAGATTATTTCCCAAGTATTTTAATATAAAAATGGAAAAAAAACAAACAAACAGAAGAAATTGGGACTATACTAGCTCTCTGAAGTCTCATTTTACTGTACTTGTTATACAGGGTGTAATCACTAGTTAACATATTTCTCTTACCACTAAATGTGAGCTACTTAAGAGCACTGATCACATATTTGCAAACATCTTTGTATACCTGGCCTTAAGCTGAGAGTTGAGACACAGTGTTCAAGAAGTGTGTGTGTGTGTGTGTGTGTGTGTGTACGCGCGCTGGAGTACAGGAAGATGTGTGTCTAAATGTATGGGTACTTGAGCGTGGGATGAATAATAAAATAGTCTCAAAATATTATTCATCTACTTTTCTAGAAAAAAATTTTAATCAAACTCAACCCCTACCAAAACCAGGATCTGCTTTTAAAAAAACAAACAAACAAAAAACGGTAATCAAAGCTCCACTAAGTAAAATAATAAACTGGCAGCATATAAGGAACAGTAAAGCTTATGTTTCCAGTCAACAAAGTTAGGGAGAAGAGCAATCATATATAAATGAAATTTCACAGCACTTACAAAAATTTTAAAATGAAAACAGAATTTTAAAAGTGCTCTCATCTATAGCCTGAGACATGCAGGAGTTATGTCAGAATTTATGTGTATTGCTCCAAGCGTTTTTATTTTAAGGAATATATTTTACCAAGAACATAGATTTAGATGTTCTTGCAAAGAATTCTGGAATATGTTTTTTCTCATATAAGAAAACAAATGTCCTAGAGAAGTGACTAAGACACAGATGAATTCATTCACTACCAAGAATTATTCTCTGCTGCATTTAATACATCTCAGGTTTGATACTACCAAAACTAATGGATTTATATCTAAGTCTTCTATAGTTTTTAGTTTTTTGAGTAATTTTCAGTAATAATGTTTATTAACAATGTTTATTAAGAAAGCAACACATATTTAAATGTATCTGATTAAGCTTTTAACTCATACACTAGAAAGCTAAGTGGTTAGCATATAGTAGGTACCCAGCAAATAACTGAAGGAAGAGGAGGAGGAGTGAAAAGTCAGCAAAAAAAAAGAAAGAGCCTATAGATATGTTAGAAATTTTAATTACTAAATCATTACATTTATCTTTTATTACTTTCCTTTAACTTTGCTGATGAAAATGATCTGTTTCAACAATGGATAAATTCTTTCCAAACATAAACAAACTGATAAAGACTTTAGGTTACTTAAAACTTAATTTTTCATACACTATTATTAAAATGATACTTTTTATTCAATTTATATGTTGAGCAAATAACCCAGAAGCACTGCAGAATTTTTAAATGTCTTCAATAGTTGTTTAGTTGTCTAACTCCCAGTTAAATTACACACCTCTGTGAAGGCAGGAATCATACCTAACATGATCAACATTACATCCCCAAAGCCCAGTCCAGTGCCTGGCACTTACTAGATACTCAATCAATATCTGTTGAATTAATGATAAATTCTAAAACTGAATAACTGAGTACTGAAACAGATTAGTTAAATCAATTAGGTAATTCCATACAATGGAATATTACATGAATATTAAAAATTATGGACTAAATATATGCATTTGTTAACTTAAATAAAAAAGGTTACAAAACAGTACATAAAGTCTGATCTCACCTTTGTTATGTATTTGTGCATAAATGAAAAATGTCTAGAGAGCTCTAAAGAGAATATAATTTTTCACAGCAGTATATGGAGCTAAGTGACAAAAAGACTTGATCAATCATACTATGTATACTCTAAAACAGTATTTCAAAAAAAGGAAAAGAGTAGAAGATTTAAGAGTATGACATGCCTTCTGGTAGAAAATGGATTAAAACAATTAAACTAGAATTTAATTTATTAATGAATCTACCTAAAATATGACTATAAATAGAAGAACAGGGGTTTCCCTGGATGGTATAGTGGTTAGGCTTTGGTGCTCTCACTGCCATGGCCTGGGTTCAATCCCCACTCAAGGAACCAACCAAAAAATAATAATAATAAAGTAAATAGAAGAACATAAAACTAAAGTACCCTAAAAGTGACCAGTTTTTTAGAAATTTTATTTAATTTCTAATGAACCTAATTTGTCAGAAATCTGTATCTGCCTAGAATTAGAATGCCCATGGCTCACCTAAGGTACTTCAAAGTTGAGACTCTCTCTCTCTCTCTCTCTCTCTCTCTCTCTCTCTCTCTCTCTCTATATATATATATATATATATATATATATATGTATGTGTGTGTGTGTGTGTGTGTGTGTGAAAGCACAGATAACACCACTTGTATTCATGAACTACTACTGCTACGACTATTATTAAAATTATTTTAATAGCAGTAACTAAGTAAGCACATACTACTTGAAACTTAGCACCACCAGATTTATTTCTATTATCTTTTTTATCTTCACAAATAACCTTCTGGGTATGTTTTATAATCTTCACTGAAGAGAAGAGGAAACTGAGCCTTGAAATGTAACCTGATCAATCAGTTTCAAAAATATTATTAGAAAGGTTCTTATGTATATAAAAATATTAAGACATTTTTATTCTACTACAGGTAACTGCTACTAGGTTTTATTATTAAGAAAAACGTTCTGGTGACAACTGCTTTGCATTCTATAGGTGACATAACATAAAAATTCAAAAGAATTCAAAACAAGCCAAGCTGGTTTATGTATAAGTCAAGGAAAAAGATGAACACAAATTCAAACTTAAAAATGAAGAGATAAAAATTTGTTATCAGTTTCAGTGAATACCTTTTTAAAAATGTTTAAAAATCAAAGATAAAAATCAAAATTTGTGTTTCAATTAAAATTAGGAATTCTTAAAAATAAAGAGCATACATACCACAATTTTAAGAGGTCCATATTTTTTCTCCTGAGCAGCAAGTGCATTCTTGAAAGGAGTAGGAGTTCTTGGTGTGGTACCCAATATAGATCTTCTAATTGTAGGTGTTCTAAACCTATCCAATATTTGTATTACAGTCAAAATTTGATTTCATATGAGTTACAGAAGGCAAAGCCATGATAAAAGCACACACTAAAATTTTCTTGCTTATACACATCTTTATTTAACCATTCCAGGACTATTTTAAAGTATGCCTCCCTAAATTAATTCTTATTTCAATCAATGATCTTAAAATAGAAAAATTTTAAAAAGAACTAATATAGAAAAAAATATTAAAAATGTTGTTATGCTTGAGTTCAAAGTTTCAGACTACATTTAGCTGGTTTTCAGTCTCCGTGGGACAAGAGTGCAGCATTGTTTTATATTCTAAAATCCGTGTGAAGAGAGATCATGATTTTATTTATACAAGGACAGAGCTAACCTCCTCCTGAAATTGGCTTCTCATTTCCCTAATGCAATTACTCAACACCTACTTACCCCATATTTTCCTTCTGATCTCTGGGGGTGGCTGCCTTATGAAGAGGAGTTGTAATGAGAACTTTCTGCCCACAAATAGGGGTCGATGTAAATGAAGGATTTTCTATATTAATTTGTTCATTTCCAGGGCATGTGTTGAAAAACTGAAAAAGGAAGAGGATTTAAAGATTATTTCTAGAATGTCAAAATCCCTATATAACTATTAAACTGACAAAATTTTCAAATTATTTCCCCATTTTTCTTAAAAAGAAAAAGGATTACCAGTTACACATTTACATCCCACTCCATGAAAATTAAGTTCCATGAGGGTAGGAACTTTGCTTTGTTCATCACTGCCTCTCCAGATCTTAGAACAGTGCTTAGCATACCAGGCATTCAAGACACAGTTGTTTACCAAATATTCCAAAGTTAAGAAACACAGTACAAAATTTTTTAAACAGTACATTGAAACAGTAGTAGAAACAACACTACTACCTGTGAAGGAGAAAACGGTAGTGTTTTCACCGGGGTGTGTTTTAGTGCTGTATTACTGCCATCACTGAGTGCGCCATCACTAAGTTCACTACCTGGGGACTGACTCACTCGCATTCTTTTCTTCTTTCTGAGAATGGCTGGTGGAGTGCTAAACTTGGCCACATTTGGGGATGTTAAAGGCACAGCCTCACTGTCTACACCATTACAGCCGCTTTTCTTCCCCTCAAGTACAAGACTGACGTTAAATTGACATTCCGTGGAGCCTTCATTGTGCTGAATTCGCATTAGTTTAACTGGAGTAGACTTGACAGGAGAAGCAGCAGCATCGGAAAGATCAAAACTGGTAACGTCACTCCATGCTACAGGGTCCTGCAATAAATTAAGTTCTTAAAGTTAATGCTATAAAGTCGTTAAATCTGACCTTGAACATAGGATGACGATTTCCACAATTAGAAATAGGCTTTTCTTGTTCATTTTTTTTAAGCAAGACCATTTGAGAGGAACAGATTATAGTTTTACTACAACTCAAATTTAGAACATCCCCCAAAATATTTCATCTAATTCAGTAGCTGAACCTTACTGTGAACGTATTTTAAATAAAAGAAACAAATTATTTGAAGTTACTATCAAAGAACACAATTTACCATAAAACTTCACACTCTTATTTTACATCAGAAAAATACCATCAAATTCTACAAAATTATTTGGTAATGTGTATGAGACATCTTCAAAATGGTCATACACTTTGATCCAGAAATTCAATTTAACCAAAGGACATAATCATGATTTTGCACAAAGCTTTACATAATATGTTCTACAATTAGTAATATTGATAAACTGAACACCACCTTAACATCCAATAATAATAGTATAGTGGATAAATGTACTATATTCATATAATAGAATACTAGGAAGCCATTAAAATTCAAGTTTAAAAAATAGTTTAAAAAGAGGCATACTCATGATATAATGTAGGGAAAAAATCCATAAACATAAAACATAAGCATATATTTGGCTTTAAAAATATATGAATATGTGTGTTTTATATGCATAGAATTCAGTCTGAAAGGAAATACCTCACATTATTAAATCTGGGTTAATTTTCTTTCTTATAGTATACTCTAGTTTCTAACTATCTCTAATATATTTGTATAACTTGTATAACAAAAAACAAATTGTTAAATTTTAATATTTAAAAATTCTATATATAAGGTACATACTTGAAAAAGATTTATATTTTTTTCCAGAAATCACTGCAAAATATCAAAACAAAATGAAGCATGACATACACAGTAATGCTTCACATAAAAGTGGTCAGTGTCCATTGAGTTTCAGAACATGAAACCATGTCACTAAAATTGAGCTTCTGATAATCTCACAATTTCAAACTTACAGATTCAATAAGTTCAAGAGTCTCTGCAAATTCTGGTATGGTTTGTAGAGAGGACAGCACAGCATTTGCTTCTACAGTCAGGAACTTTGTGGGTGAATTCTGCTGAGCAGACATAGTTTGATTTTCATCCATATTGTAAAATTCATTAGTGTGTTCCTCCAGGCTATTTAGAGTATTAGCCATGCTATCATCCATGAGGAAACTACCAGACCAGCTAGAAAAGCTTCCAGGCTGCTAAAAGTACAAAAGAAATCTGAATATTATTTGTCATTCCCAAAGTAAGTATAAACTTGGATTTTAAGTTAAGAGTCTTTTCTAGAACAACATATGCTTCACAACATTTCAGCTAAAAATACAGTAGCAAATATGCCTCTCCTCAAAATTAATATAAAACTTTTTAAAATTAAACTTCACATCTTAAATATATGTCTTTATTCTAACTAAAATTGTTTTCATTAAAAAATTACAGTGAGATAAAACAAGCATGTATATTCAACATAAAGTCTAAACGTCTATAATCTGGCCTCTACCTTTCTAACTTCATCTCCCTATTCTTCCTCCTCCCAGGGAATAATATTTGCAATTCCCCAATGAGTTGGTCTTTTACCCTGGAGTGTCTCTGCATGTACTGCTGCTCCCTTTATCAAGAATGCTCCCCAACCTAATGATCAGGGAACACTCCTATTTCTCATTTAAAATACAGTTCAAATATTGGAAAATATTCCATTTGACTATACACTTTTACCCGTTGCACATATAATAATGACCTAGTTCATCTACTTTGCTAATACATAATCATTGCCTGTCTTTCAAGACTGAGTTCAAATAGAATTTCTTCCAGGAACTCCTCCCTGACTACATCAGTCTCAATTAGGCACCTCTCCAGTGTGCTCCCATAAAACTCTGTGACTTATTTTATCATACTATAAGGTCTGACAATTAAGTTCACAAATTATCCTAGAAAAAGTGCTACATACCTCACTGCTGAATATCACTATGGTCACCTTTGAAGTACTCCCCTTGGGAAGCTATGCACTGACACCAGCACCCAGTCTACCCTTCAAAGCAATTTTGGAACTCTTTTTCTGAAATCACCATCAGAGCTGTTGTCCTATTACCCTTGAAGTCCTGAATGTCATCAAAATGTCTTCCTTTCAATATTTCCTTTATCTTTGGGTAAAGAAAAAAAAATCACTGGGGGCCAGATCGGGGAGGGTGTTCCAATACAGTTAGTGTGTACGGGCTAAAAACTCCCTCACAGACAGTGCTGTGTGAACTGGTGCACTGTCATGATGCAAGAGCCATGAGTTGTTGGCAAAAAGCTCAGGTTGTTTTCATTGTACTTTTTCATGCAGCTTTTTCAACACATCCAAATTGACTGTTTGTCCAGTTGGTATAAATTCATAATGAATAATAAATTCTTAATGAATAATCCCTCTGATATCAAAAAGTCTTAGCAACATCGTTCTGATTCTTGATTTGGACTGATGGAACAGTTTTGGCCATGGAGAATTGCCTGATTTCCATTGTGCATTTTGAAATTTTTTTTCAGGGTCTACTGGTACACCCATGTTTCATCACCAGTGATAACAGCCCAAAACATCGTCTTGCCTCTCCAAAAGATCTTGGCAAACTTTGACTCTCCTTTGCTTTTTGTTCATTGGTGAGCTACCATGGGACTATTTTTGCACACACCTTTCTCATGCCAAAATCTTCAGTTAAGATTTTCCTAACTGTTTCTCTATTGATGTTTACTTGGTCTGCTATGCTTCTCACAGTCCGCCAAGGATTTTGATGCACAATTCCATGAATTTTTGCAGTGTTTTCATCAGTTCTGGTCATTACTGGTCGCCCTGACCTCTCTCATCATAGATGCTTTCTCTCCCCTCAGAAAAAAGTTTAATCCATTTGTACACTGCCGTTTTCTTCATGGCATTATCCCCATAAACTTGGACTAACATGTCCCTTATTTCACTTCCACTCTTGCCACATTTAACAAGAAATTTAATGTTTGTTTGTTGCTCTAATCCATTCTCATGATGGCACACAAAAACACACAACAATAATGAACACCACTCAACAAGACACCACCACATGTTGACACAAACACAGCTGTGAGAGACAGATACACCAAGGTTATGAAACCTTACTGAGTTGTTTGTACCGTGCTGCCAACGTAAGTGCATGGTGGCAAGTTCGCGAACTTATTTGTCAGACCTCGTACATACTGTTTCTTGTCTCTCTTCCCACTGCAGAGTAAATTCTTTGAAGTCATTTCTTTTTCTCTATATAGCGATGTACACTGGGCAATTTACTTATATTTGAGTCTAGTTTTCTAGTGTCTTATAGTAAAAAAACAAGAAAAGACACCTTGAAGAGTCATGACTAAGAAACAATATTTGAAAGTTGTTAAGAAAGTGGATCTAAGAGTTCTATTACAAGGAAAAAGACATTTTTCTTTGTCTTTTTTTTTGGTAACTATATGAAATGATAGGTGTTAACTTAAGTGGTAATAATTTCACAACATATGTAAGTCAAATCATTATGCTACACACCTTAAACTTACACAGCGCTGTAAGCTAATTTTATCTCAATAACACTGGAAAAAAAAGAAAAAGAAACAATATGTACTACTACATATTATAGCACTGTCTAACAAAACTTTCTGAGGTGATAAAAATGTTCTATATCTGAAGCTGTTCAATACAGAAGCCACTAATCATATGAGCAATCAAAATGTAGCTACTGCAGCTGAGAAGCTGAATTTTTAAAATTTTATTTAAAATTAAATGTGGCTAGTAATTACCATACTATAGAGAGCCCATTACCCAAGTCCATAGGAAGCACTGAAACAATGGTATCTATTACTATTAGAAATAAAACTTGCTAGAACGTGCTAGAGTCAAAATAACAAAATGCTGTTTCAAGTAAGATAAAAGAACAAGTTTTCAACATTGTTGAAAACATTTGTTGCAAAACAAATACCACCTCTTTTAAAGTTTCCTAAAAATAAAAGAAATTAAAGCAATCTTATTTCATTAGCATAGCGTTTACAATCACTTTCTGAAGAAAGCTTTCAAACCATATGTGTTTCAATAGTCTGCAGGTAGGAAAAAGATTCCAAAAGGGAGATCACTGAGCCCACTGGAAAAGCCATACGGTTGCAACCATACACACAACTGAATCTGAATTCCTAACAATAAACCACCTACTTCACAGAGTTAATGTAAGGATTTCCATGAATTCCTGTAACATCTACAATAGTGGAACCTAAAGATACTCAGTAAAATGGTAGTAATTATTATCACATAATCATTAAGAATAAATACTTTATATGTGTATGGAGTCTGTTCTGCTGGGTGCAGGAATTTCCTTCTAGAATCTAAAATCTCCAGTCTCCTTATTCAATCAGATCTTTATGAGAGTGGATTTCAGACAGCAAGTTCTAAAAAAAAAAATTAATACCTTTTCCGTTTTTAATCCCAAATGCCAATTATTTCTGCTAATTATATTTTCCTATTAAATAAAAAATGATAAACTATCAAAAAAATAAAAAATTATTTAAGTATAATACAATTAAGTACAAATGTGACTCTCTAACCACAACTATTTATTTATAGCTTCTTAATAAAACCTATTAGCTTTAAGGTAAAAGTGTATTTCAGGTCTTCATATTTGCCCATGTTTTTTGCAGTTTCAAAGCAAAAACTACTTTTCCTATGGAGTATACTCATACCTCTATTATAATTAACAAATGTCATTTTTTATTAATAGTATAAAGATATCACCAGTTGCTTCATAATACTATTTCAAGATATCAGGTTATTCTATTTAGTAATTTTGTATTAGTTCCCAGTCCCTCTAAATGTTCCCTCATTCATCCCGAAACCAAGAAAAACCATTTCCTAAATGTAAAAGTGTCAGGATAATAAACTTTTAAAACTGTCATGTAGTATAAACTTTTTTTTTCCTTTTAACCCATCTAGGATAGCCTCTTTAACTTAGCTAGAATGATCACCATTTATCCTAATTTAATACTCCTAGTTGTTCTCATGAACCAAATCTCAGACAATAACCAAAATCCAACCTCCATATAAAAATTTCTTTAAAGAGCATAAAATCCAAATGTTCCTTTTAAAAATATTTTTAATGTTATTACTTTTTCCAATTTACTAAATTCACATTCTAAATACAGTAAATAGGAAAAAAATTTCAAAGACACAATAAAAGTAATTTGGAACACATAAATCTCTACACATCTATTTAATTATTTTTCAACCTTAATTCTTTTCTATTAAAGCCATCATTGCATGGAATGTATAAAATAAAATCAAACCTAATCTAAACCACACACCATTTTCACAAATACATATATCAAAGATTAGACCTTAAGTCTGCTTGACATTTATGACTCAAGAAGTATCTTAATACAGAATATTATAAAAGATGTGCAGAGATACCTATCAAAATCAAGCAAACTCAAAGCTGCAAATTAGAACACTACTTTAGTTCATATTAAAATCTGATGTCATATTGAATATGCTTCCACTTGCTGCAATAGGACAGTCAATGCTGATGAAAACTATAAAAGCATATAAAGGATTCTTATAATAAAATTTAAACATTTAACCTTATTTCTTACCGATGGAACTCGCTTTCTTCGAACTTCATTCTCAGCTGACATAAGAAGCAATTCAAGTTCCTTAATTTTTTTTTCCTTATCAGGATCTTCATCAACAAAGGGTTGCTAAAATAAGTTAAATAAAAGAGAAAACAGGTTACTTACATAATTATTTTATTATTATAATTAATGTTCTAATTTTTATTTTCTTTTACACAACATAAAATATATTTTCTCTGATAATGTTTAATACTACTAAATCTCACAATCCCTCTGGTATCTAAAGAGGTGCTGGTAAATATTTTCAATTTACCCAAAAAGATTTGGAACATATAAATGTATTGAAAAATTTATATGGCATTATCTATATCAATTTGAAGTTTTATGTCTGAAATGTTTTAATTAATTGAATTATAATATATATTTTCTATTCAATTTAGCAAGTTTATGTTCATTCACAACCTTAATGTTTTGAACAAAAGAACCACCTTACTGGTGGTGCCAATCACCTTGCATTTGTACAGTTTATGTTTTTCAAACCCACTTAACAAACTTTCTCCTTTAATGTTATAATACTCAAAGTAAATGGGATAGTTTTGCTTTTGTCCTAATTTTATAGATGAGAAAACAGGCACTGTTAGACTTTCAAAAACATGTTTGAAAGTTTTGTTTTATTATAAATAAAAAGTTACCTGAATAAAGGCAGAAGTCTGAATATGTTCTACACAATTGCCTTCAGGTGACACGTACTGATAGCCCGGGATCTAAAAAGTAATTCAATCATTAATATTGTACATGTAACACTATATAAATATTTAAAATCTGATGCAAAGCACAAAAACTCTTGACTAAATATCAATATTAAAATTCAGAAATATCTGTTAACTTTGAATACTCATACCTATAATAATTTCTTAGCTAATAACTATATCTCTGTTCTTAGAATCTACTGATTAAAAGTCATAACACTTAGGAAAGACCTATGTTCTTCTAAATGAAATATGAGAATTACTTGGCCTAGATTTATTAGCCAATCACTCTATTAATTATAATATCCACCAAATATTTTGTGTCTGCTATTAGAATTGCTCTATCACCTGGAGAAGACAAATTGGGTTCCTATCTTTCAGAGGAAGGAGTTAGTCCATATGAAGCACTCACAAAGATGGAGACTTAAGCAAAGTTTTCAAAATGCATATCTCCTACTCCTACCACCAATTTCTGGGTAGAAAGGTAGAAAAATAGAGGCTTCTTCTATTAGAGGGTTCTTCTATTATTTGCCTTAGAAAAACAATCAAAATCACTCAAGCACTTTTTAATACTCTGAATTAATAGACTAAGAACTACTCTGCTTCTTTTTAAAGCATCTGTAATAAGAATTTTGAAGTTGCATGCAAATTTAGTGTGCAGTGGTGGAAAGAAATATGAGAAGGTATTTTTTAAAACCTTAAAATCTAATAAAGATAAATATGATATATTTTTCAAAATGGCCTACCTAAATCACTATCTAATGCAGTATCATTATAGTTCTAATATAGAACTTAATTTTCACAATAGTTGATTAGCATCAGTTATCACTCAATTTGATAACTCCAAGTGATTAGAAACTTATCTTAAAATTATAATTATCTTTTTAGTAGTTTAAATAAATTGAACTATGAATACACACATTTTTCAAGAATTATTAAAAGGTAAACAATTCTTAATAAACAAGAAATATTCTTATCTTGCCAATATATTTTGACGTTAAACACTCCCTTGGCGTCAAATAATTAAAATTATTTTTCCATAAGTTAAAAAAATAAATTTAAATGGTAACCTTTCTAAGATAGAAGTAAAATGTTTCAGTTTATACTGCTAAAATCTAGGACTCTAAAGAAAAATGTAAAGTAACAGACAATAAAAACTTTAAGGTACTGAGTATCAGCAGATAACTGTCATGTCTCCTTCACGTTTTCCCTTTTTGTAAATTAAAATGCCATGACTTTAAGTAGTTCTTGTAAAATTATATCTTTAAAAATGTCCATTTAATGGAATAAAATCAAATTTGAGGTATACTAAGCATGGATTTTTAACATCTAGCCAAACTTTGTCTTTTGATACATAAAATTAAGTGCTGACTTACTTTTTACATTTTATCTGATAAGAATCAAGAATTGCTCAACATGAAAAAAATGGCATGACAGAAAAAGCTAGACAGGGATATGTAAACAAATCCTATGAAAATTTCTAAACTAATTTCTTAGAGGTACGAAAATGCACTATAAGGAAATAGAGCTTGCCCTATTTATGAATTTGGGTAATCTCTATTCTACAGAACCTTTCTAAATGAAGACTGAAGTCACTCAACTGGTTGGTTATCAGGGGGGAAAGCAAAGTTGAATGACAGCAAAGAACTAATTATTTCCCACACCCTTCGAAATGAATGATAGCTTGAAATGATTATTTTACTATTTTCTTCCTTAATGCATTTTATAAACACTTCCATCTTAGAGCTAAAGAATACTACAATTAAACAAAAGTTTAAAAAAATTACAGTAGATGTTAAAGCACAGATGACCATTAGCTTTGAATCATAAATGGAGTTTCAAAGAATGACAGTATTAGGAAATGTACATACTAAGCTATTTTTTACCAGATAATATAAAAATTATATATAAAAGGAAATATTTTAATGAGTTTGTTCCTAAAATATTTATCAGTCAAAACAAGTAGATAAACTTCCACTAATTATATAACAGCTAGTTATGGAATATTTTTTCAACTTGGAAATTCAAATGTCTATTTTCCTTAGTACATGTTGTGTTTGTCCTATTAAGAAACCAAAGATCTTCCCATATAGCAACTAAAGAAAACTTTTAAGTTACAAAGATATTAAAAATATGTGCCTGAACAGGTATGTAAAACTGATTCTGGGTTTGCAAATGGTCCATTGTCGCACAAGGTTTGTGTTGAAGTTTAGATGAAGATCGTTCTGTTTTTATTCCATCTTGTAAGTAGCCCTCCTGTTCCACTTTCCGTCGCATAGTAGAATTCCAATGGTTTTTGATAGAATTATCAGTCCTACAAAATGAAAGTGTATAATTTTAAAAGAAAAAGAGGATTACAAAAATTTTAATAATGCATAAAATGTACCAAGTGCTTAAAAACACGGTTTGTGAATTAAATACTTTTTAATTAAAAAGATAAACTGCATGTCTATACATTAGGTACAGTTCTAGGCACTGGAGACAGACATAGCATTGAATAAGACAAAGAAAGTCCCTCTGTCATGGAACTTACATTCTCATTGGAAGTGTGACAGCAAGGAAGGAAGAATAGAAAAACAAAAAATTTGTAGTAAGAAAAATATCAGGGCAATACAGATCACTAAGTATGATAAGAAACACGAGTAACTAGGGTAATTTTGATTAAGTGGTCCAGACAGACTCGGTGACGTGACAGTGAAGCTAAGATCTGAATGACAAGAACGAACGATATATAAGAACAGGAAAAGAAAAAAAAAAGAGCATTAAGGACATAGTGAAGACAAAGACCTTGAAGCCAGGAACAAACATGGTCACAAAAAGAAAAGTACAAATTATAGAATCCCAGTATTCTTTCTCACTTCTTAAGAACAAAATACCTGTGAAAGAAAGAGTTCATTAGCTCCCTTTCACCTAAATTCCCTTTATGTAAATGTGAACCTTCAACATACAGCTACTTGTAGTATATATTCCATCCTTCATAAAATTTACAAACATTTTCTAAGAATCTAATTTATGTTATGGCACCCAGCTAGGTTCTATGGGCAGTTAAAAGATGTATGAGGTTAAACACATTAGAAGTTCCTAGACCAGGGTTAGTAACTTGGATAAAAAAACAACACTATGCTTTAATTTCCTTATCTATGAAGACAGCAATGTTTGCTCTGCATATTTCACAAGTATATTAAGATTAGTTAAGAATATATATAAAAACATTCTATAAACTATGAAGTACTCTACAGATAGAGATTACAATAAAAAAACAAAAGCACATGTTCTAAGTGAGGTATGGATCTTCCTAAGATTTTTTTTTTTTTTTTTTTGGGGGGGGGGGTTAGTTCCCTGGCTGGAAATCAAACCCAGGCTGTGGCATTGAGAGCACTGAAGCCTAGCCACTATACCACCAGGGAACCCCCTAACATTGTTGATATACTGTACTATTAGGAAACTTTTCAACCAGTACAATGTATAGTGTACACAGCACATCACTGCCCTGAGAGAAAGTCTGTATTTTAGCCTCATGGATATATATACTACTTCTATGATCTGAATCCTACCATAATTAATTAAGAATTGAATTTTCTCTAATGCACTTTCATAGCAGTTTATTTCAGGCAGTGTATTTGTTATTATCTGGACTTGTGCACAGAATCCAATACAGAAAAAATCTGTTGGATGTAGATTCCATTCCAACAGAGTCTGTATAAAGAAGTCTGACTGACTGGCACTGATATGTAAACATCATTTTGAGAGTGTAATAAATTTTTATAATCCAAAGATCTGTCATTTTATTGCACAAATTACTTCCATATTTCATTCTAAAAATATAATGTATATAGAATTATACACTTGAAACCTATATAATTTTACTAACCAATGTCATTGCAATAAATTTAATAATAACAAAGTAATTATATCCCTTACCACAGAATGTATTACAAATAGTCACAAAGAACTGCTTGCATTATAGTCCAAATTTTAATTATAAATAAAATAAAAGTCATGGAGTAATTGCAAATATATTTAATAGTAATGTAACAAAGATCAAGTTTAAGTACAGAAAAATGTATATACATTTATATAAGCACCTTCCAGGAAGTAGTTTGGCAATTTCTGCCCAACGATTTCCCAGCCGCTTATGTGCTTCATAAATGATCCTATCCTCTTCTTCTGTCCAGGAAGATTTCTTTACCTCAGGATTCAGGTGATTATGCCATCTTTCTCTACACTGCTTGCCTATTCTTCCTTTTAAATGTTTTGCTATTAAAGACCACCTTTTTGGCCCATATTTTTGAACTAATTCAATAACCTAAGAAATAGAAAAACAAAGTTAAAAAAATTACCTTGACAGACATTAAAACATAACTCAAGAATACTGTTTTTTTAATGCATTAAATCCAAACCACAACTACAACTTAAAAAAACATTGACCTATAAATACTACTTCGATATTTGCCAAGTTCAAAAGTTGATCCCAAACTTTTCTAAAATTTACAAGGTGCTATTATAATTATGTGATTGTAAGTTAAACTGTTTTCATGCAAAATTAATTTAAAATAACAGTAAACATGTTGAGGCATGCATTTTCTATTTTTACAACTTCTTTTTTAAAAAAAGCTTCAGCTAAAAGCAAGTAATTCAGTTTGGAAGCAGGAAGGATCTATTGTTATTGTCTTTTCATTACTTCCTTTCTCCAGCTAAAAAGATATAGATCACACATATTAAAATTTATCATTGGCCATCAAATAAATCAAATTGGTTCTGAGCTACATGAAGTAACTTTTTTTTTTGAATGGCAATAAGAATACTCTAATTCCCCAACTACAGCTACATTAATAAATTTTATGCCATAAAGGATATGAACTAAAGGGCAATTTCAAATGGAGGACAGAAACTCTCCCATTCTTCTCAGACTTCCATAATATAAAGAATTATCTTGGTTTTTAAATCATCCAACCCTTTAGAAACATGATGTTCTAATATTATCTTACTTGGGGGCTGATTACAGATCAAGAGGGAAAGTTAGGAATGACTTTCCTCACATATAATGTGATCAGACAAAATAAAAATTGTTTTTAAAATGTTTACTCAATTTTCAAAAAAAACTATACACTAATTGCTGCAAACCTAAACTCTAAACAAGTAAGCTGATAATATTATTTTCCCTTCTATAAACCAAACTCTCAGAAAGAAAAGGCTATATATACTTGGTTTGACTCAATTCATTAAAAACTACATTTCAAGACACTCAACTTTCAATGCTTATATAAGCAGCAGCCAGAGAACAAAATCAAAGTGATTTAAACATGCAGTTACTCTAAGTGCCAAACAATGTACTAGGAAGAAAAAGGAGCTAATCTACCTACATTGTGAAAAGAAAAACATGAACATGTTACCCTCTGATCTTCTTCTTTAGTCCAGGGACCCTTTATCAGTTCTGGATTTAAAACTTTCTGCCATCGATGCTGGCACTGAAAATCAGAACGATTCTGAAAAAATTTAGATAATTTTGTTACTGAACAACTGTCTTTCAGAAAGCAAGTCAGGTCAAACTTAGGTCTCAGAACCTTAAGAATGAAGTCTTCAGGAATAATATATTCAACAGCATTCCTTAACATGTAATACTTATTTCACATGCCTGTGTCCCAATTCTTTTTTTTTTTTTTTTTTTTTTTTACTAAAGTCATTGGCTGGGCTCCAAGTATAAATAAAAAGAAGATATATTTAAAATTAAAGTATTTGTCTCTACACTGTGCCTTATAAAAGAGCAAGCAACAAAGCTATACAAATACTGCCCATAAAAAATGTCTATAAGGTTGAGAAATAAAAGGGAGTAAAGAGAAAACTATATAAAGAAGATAAAAGAATTCAGACAATACCAGTAGTCTGGATTCATATAGTACAGGAGTACTTAATTCTACGCAATTAAAAAACCCTAAAGGCATTACTAGACTACTGCATGGTATTAAAAGGATGGTTATAAATGATGACTTCCAAGTTATCAAGAAAAAAACTACACATATCTATATAGAAGATGAGTAGAAGATGAGTATTATACATCAGTATTTTAACTGTTGAAAACTTAAAAAGAAAAATGAATTTACCAGTATGAGAAAAACTTATGTAGAAACATCTCAAACTCCAAAAATGATTAATAAATTAAGTCTTAATTTAGTTACTTTATGACCTAGTAACACCAATGTTTTACAATAATGGTGATAATAACAATAAGTTTTCATTAGTGATTCGGAGTTTACAAAGATATTAGTTCATATATAGGATTATAGATAACTCAGAAATATATAAAGGGATAGATACAAATACTTTGTTTACCAATCTGCATTTGTGCCTAGTGGACTTCAAATTTTTTTTATTCAAACTGAGCTTCTTCATTTATGGCTTCTGTACATCAATGCCAACGCATTTTAAGGCTATCACTTTCTTCAAAATAATCAGGATGATCCTATATGAGGGTTGTCTGGAAAGTATCCAGCCATGTAATATGAAAAATAGAGCCATTTATAGCTGGGTTTTTTTCCAGATAGTCTCATATATTCTTGTAGCATCTCTCTGTTCATTGAAGTTAAACTGATAAAGCTAATGTAAATAACTTTCCTAATTTATCTTCCATTTACTGAACATCTGCAAAATTTCAGGAACTGTGCCAAACATCTTACATGTTATTTCTAATTCTCACATAGGTACTTACAAAAACAAGTATTAATATAGATAAAAAAGCTAAAGATCAAAGAGGTTGAAATATTTCTAAGACCAAAGAGAAGAGCTGACATTCAAACACAATTCAGACTGACTCCAAAACTTATGCTCTTTCCATTCTTTGGTCTCAATTTTCAGGTTATGTTGAAACATATTAAAACAATAAAGACCATAGGCAACATGGTTTCTGAATTCCAAAGTAATTCTGAAACCCACAGAAATTCAAATACGAACATTTTGCCTCACTTACTAAAGTAAGGCAAGAAACAAATAAAAGTATATGTGAAAATACTTGGCAAATTATAAAATCACATGCTAATGAATAGTATGTGAATAGTAGTATGGTGAATAGTAAGTATTTTTTTAAAAATCAGCTAACATTTTAAAATGTAAGCATTTTATGGAAAACTTTTCGACAGAGCCTTTTTTGATTAGCTATCAAATATTTCAATGTATTTAACTTCTTTCAAAATGTTTTGACATTTACCAGAAAATATTTATAAAGACCTACCCAGACTTATATCATTTTTATGTTAGATAAGTAATCTTTTTAGGCCCCTGGATAAACTAATTACTAGAAAATCAGGCTTTCTAAGTCACTGGTAACTATATGAGGATCTGAAAAGATGGTTTTTTTAGAAAAGAAATCTAAAAAAAAAAGGAAATCTAAATCTAAAATAATATAGACAAATTTTTTTTTCTTTTTGGTATGTGGGTAGCTCCCTGACTGGGAATCGAACCCAGGCCACAGTGCTGACAGCGCCAACACCGAAGCCTTAAGCCACTACACCATCAGGGAACTCCCCATATATTTTAAAATAGCATATTGAACCCATTGACCTAAATCATCCATTATGTATCAAAATATAATGTTTTACTTACTTGAAGATGACCAGCAATTAGAGTCCAATCATCAGTTCCATGTTGTTCAACCAACTTCTTTAACTTTTCATCCTATTAAAACAGGTATGAATATTAGAAAGCTTCCCCCAACCCTATCGCTCTGTCCCTAAATATAAATAACTCTCCAATTCTTTCATGTGTATCTGGAGGCCACTTTTAGAAGGACTGAAGCCACTATAATACACGTTCTCCCATTTGTTTTACTGGTACTGTCAGTCTCAACATCAATCCACTATTCATGTCTGGTTGAAGAAAAATAATGTGTAAGTTAATTGATGGATAACTTTTCTCAGGCTTTGTTTTTAAATATTTTTATATCTATAATACTATTAATAAATACAAATACGAAATTAGTAAACCTTATCAGATAATCACCTCATCTCTTGTCCATTTTACTCTGTTCCACAGTTTCTTCAATCCTTTTTGTTGTGGTACTTCATAATCATGATCAGCATACTGAAGGTCATCATCCTCATCCTCACTAAAAAAACCAGAATTGTGAAATCAACAATTTCATTTAAATGTGTATGACTGAAGAAACCAATCAGATTAAAAGATATATCCAATCAGGTTATTCAAAGTATAAAAAAGTTAAGAGGCACACAATGAAGAGAAGCTATAGTTCCTACTGACGCCAGGCAGATGAGGGTGGATATGCTACTGTGGTCCAAATGATACTCTTTATATTTTGACCTTTATAACCTTTATAATCTTTGATCTTTGTTCTTTTTTATCTTTATTCTAGAGAGTTAAAGTACTTTAAGGGAGTGAAAGCTAAATATCTTGTGTTTCAGATAAACCACTGGCTGGAGTGCACAGAAATGGACGAAGAACAATTTGTAATCCTTTACAATAACCCAAATAAGGAATTATTAGGGCCTGTCAATGGTAATGGTAAAATATAAAACATGACCAATTAAAAGACACATTGGGAAAATGATCCATTAATATTACCAACAACAAAAAAAGTTAAAAATATGTAGAAATAACTTGAATGTACATGATCAAGGTATAGTAAAGACTATTTTGAGATACAGAAGACTTGAACATATGGAAAAACATCCAGACCACATTACTGGAAAAGAAAAGAGTATTACAGATGTTCATTCTACCTAAATTAATATAAAAAATATACTGTAGAGAATCAATAAATAAATAAGAATAGCACTGGCACACAAAAAGATACAGAGGTTAAAGAAACAGAATAGAACGCTAAGAAAAAAACAAAACTCATATTGGAATTTGATAAACTGCTATACCAATAATATGTCAAATTAGTGGGGTAAAGATGGATTTTTCAATAAATGGTAAGACACTGAATAGCTATTTTTTTAAAATAAAGTTCAAGTCCTACTTTAAAATTACAAAATTCAGATGAAGTAAATATTTTACATATTTTTAATGAAACCATAATAATAATATAAGAAAAGAGGATAGAATTCTATATTTTATATCATTGTAAAAGAGATCTAAATGTGACCAAAAACAAGAAACCATAAAGATAATAATAAGATAATAATAGTGGCAATTGAAAGAAGCACATGAAATAGAAATATTAAACAGGTAGGAACAAGATTTTACAACAGATGAGGTGAGAGACATAGGAGAAGGAGGAGTCAAGAATGACTCCAAAATTTCTGGCTTTGGGAGCATAAACAGAGCTATTCACTGAGATAAGGAATAGAGAAAAAAGAGAACTTTGGGTCGGGGAAGGGAATGGGGAGAGTGGGCAGTTTTAGACTAGCTGATTTCAAGGCACTTGAGAAATATATGGATAGATATATATATATAAAACAGCATTGTCCAAAGAAATGTAATGCAAACCACATATGTAATTTCCTGGTAGCCACATTTTAAAAAAATAAGAGACAAGTGAAATTCATTTTAATTATCAGTATTATTTAATCCAACATATAAAAATATTATCATTCCAACACATAGTCAACATAATCATGAAATATTTTACATTCCTTCTTTCTTATCAAGTTTTCAAAATCTGATGTGTATTTTATAGTTATATACATCACGATTCAGAGCAGCCACATTTCAAAAACTCAGCTGCTACATGTGATGAGTGGCTCTCCCATTGGGCAGAGCAGACCTAGAAGGCACTGGCCATGTGGATCTTCTGCTCAGGTAAAAGGTCTAGGGTAGATACACAGTTCTGGCAATTACCAACGTACAAAGAACAATTAAAGCCATGAGAGCATGAAACCCCAGAAAAGAGGGAGGCTTTTTTTTTTTTTGAGGGAGGCTTTTATGATAAACTGATTTAGAAGATTTGAATAGCCAGAGGACTAAATAAAGTCATGAGCATCTAAAAATTACACAAACTAATATTTATTCAAAGTTTCTAAGTACCAGACATTGTGGTAGTCTATAAAATTTCTCTCCTAAAACCCCGCAACAATCCTAAGAAGGCAATATCATTATTATTCCCATTTTACAGAATAGGAAACTTTGACTTAAAAAAGTAACTTCTTGCCCACAGTCAAACCAAATAAAGCATGGCTGAACTCCAAAACCTACTAAACCACCATATACAAGGGCTGTATCCAGGCATGTAATATGAAAAATAGAGGCACTGATGGCTGGATTTTTTCAAGAGAGCCCTCGTACAACATCCTGGAAAAGTAGGGTAAAAGATACCAAGAAGCTAGAATATACCATAGACAAACCACAAGTACATTTGAAATCAGAACAAGGTTCTAGTTCTTTGTGTCTATGAACATACTGACCCTCTCAGGGCTTTAGTTTACTTGTTTGTAAAATGAAGATAATATCTTATAGTACTGCTTTAAGGATAAAATTAAATGGAAAAAAAATATAAACACCTCATATAGCATGTGGCACAGAGAGGTGGCTCAACATTATTTTTGCATAGTCTGATTGCCAAACAATATTCAAAGTTATTTTTGCCTTACTAGATCCAATTCTTTTCTGATTTCAAAAGTTATTCTGATTTTAAATAGCAAATGTTCGATGATTTAACCTTACTGTAACATATTTAAGACCATACAGGTAGTTCCTAATACCTACATATAGTTTCAATCTTAACAAAACTGAAAAATGAAGGCCCAGATTTAATATATACTATCTACAAATGTTTTGCAGGAACTTCTCATTTCTCGATTTGTCAATGCCATAGGACCAAAATTCCAGACACCAAGATCCTCTATTCCCCTACCTATGCTATAGTCACCTAATTGCTTTAGTTCAATATACTTTAATATTCAAAGACTCTCTGCCTAAAGCCAATGTCTATTTGTAACAAAAATCTGCCCGTCCTACTTCCACATATGCTTGTTTTGCTAAACTATGCATAAAATAAAAACAATAATCTGCCAGTCCTACTTCCATATACAAGTATGCAGTTTTGTTAAACTGTGCAGAAAATAAAAATGCAGGTTTAATTAAAGAAAATGATGGCTGCAAAAGAAGAAAGAAAACAAAAGAAAAAAACAAATAAAAAAAAAAAACAAAAGAAAATACTTGTTGTTTGTAGCCACCTTTGGCTATTAGAAATACCACCTGATTAGCCAAGATTATAAATTGTTAAAGTGCAGATGGTTCAGGATCCAATGACTTCATAAATTTCTAAGGCAGTTACAAATCAGGTAAAATACCATATACTAAAGCATCCTATCTAATATGTAGGGAGCCATGGCATCTACCCTTCCTCCTTCATGCTCATCACACTTGCCAACCTTCCCTGCAAATTGTAAGCTCAGGAGTGCAAAGACCATGTCTAATACGTTCACCTCTCAACACCAAGCACAGTACCTGCCATTCAAATATGATGTGTAAAGTTAATGAACGATCTTCCTTACTCTTTCACTTCCTCCATATACTTTGTATGTCAAAAGTACCTCACTCCCTTTCAACCCAATCAAAACTTTACCTCCCTCAATAGGGCAGATCCCAAGCGAATATGAGAGTACGTTTTTCAACAAATGAAAATACCTCTAGGAGGAGATGATGAAAGGCATTCCCATTTGTTAAAAAGGACTTGCAAAATCCAAATGCACCTCTAAGTGGCTGAATATCAAAAGCAGTACCCGCTGAAACAAACATAAAAAAATAATATTCAGTACAGAAAAGGTTCTTTGAGGTCTAGTGATGTTGCCTAGCCTTTCTTAGAACTGTCTGCAACAACATAACCACTTCCTGCCATTCCAAACAGGCCTCAGTTGTACTTTTCAAAGGTTACCCTCTTCCCTCCCCTCAGATCCTAACAGCTCCCACAACAGCATTTTGAGAATGCTTTACAAATTAGGTTATTTATAGATCAAAACAATTTTTAATTTGGGGACTTGCCCATATAAATTTTGAGTATTCACAAAAATATCTACATCATATCTAATTTGTACAAAATTCACCTTAAGATTCTTATTAAAATATTTTGAGTTAGGGATATGAGTCCAAAAACGTTATTTGGGTCAAAAGACTAGCTTCCAAGGAGTAATTTCCCTGAAAACTCGTTCATTTTAACTTTAAAATTCTCCCTTGTTTTTTAACCACATACTTGATCTGTGAGAAATTTCTATTTCTACATGAGGTTGGAGTCTCTGTTTTGCATCAGTATAGTCATCAATTTCAAGCAGAGTTAAACAGTGTGGTGTCAGGAAGCTGGGTTTCTTGAGTGGGTGAGTATGAGGGAGGATTAAAGTAGAATTCTTAGAATCATCTCTCTAGCACTGCGTCTTACCTAGAGCCTACCTACCTAGCTACTACTTAGTTTTAGCATTAAGTTATTTCTGTATTATTTAAGGGATTGTTGAAACGATGATATAACTTTTAAATAAAGATGACAGCAAAAAATCCTAGAATTTATCAACATCACTAGCTACAACAGAAAGATGGCTGAGAATGCCTTCAATTTGCCAAGAAAAAAGGGGAAGGTAAAACCCCACAAGAAACCTCACCAATATTCCACTTTCACCATTAAACAACGAATAATCTGCTCACTTTTTCTGCTTTTTACATCATCTTTTAACATTTCTGTATTGTAACAATCAATAATAAATAAAATCAACCTCATACTGTGTAGATAAATAATCCATTTCTAGCCTAGGGTGACTAATCTAGAAGACAGCAAAAATAGGCTGAAATTATTTCTACAGTCACAAAGCAAAAGTAGAAGAGGAATTTGGTTGGTCTCTGAACTTCCATCCAGGACTTGATTTCTAGAATTATTCTGTCAGTTTTATTTTTTAAGTCAAAGAAAATATTTATGCTACAATTTAATATATTACCTAAGTACTATATTCAAATGAAAAGGATTTGTAGATTATGAATGAACAAAGTAATTAGGATGACTATGAAACAGTAAAATGAAGCACACATACACACTCACAAAATACTATATGACTCATTAAGCAAAGGAAAATTATTAAGACTAACTTCACACTGAAGTATAAGCTAATAGGATGTGACAGTCATCCTTTGCCTCTAAATAACACACAAACTATTCATACTTGACATTATTAAGATAAACCATTTGGGAGATGTTCGATTTTAAAAGAGGCCAATTATTCCACCTAAAAAGAGAAAAATGAGCCAGCCAAAGGAAGAATTTGAGAATTTTTAAAAAATTTATTTTTATGTAAAAAAAAAACCTACTCTTTTGAAATTGGAGAAAAAATCAGTAGTTGTATAAAATTTGCTCTAATAAAATAACTTCGAATGAATACTTTAAATCACAACCTGCATCACATCTGAAATTTTTATCATAACCAAAAATTACATTTTTGTTATGCCATCTTGCCAGGATAACGGTGTATTTTTAAAAGTCCGATCAAATTCAAGGTATGAAAATTTACCAGGTTACTTAATCTAGTGAAATCAGGCCACCCAGTGGTTAATATGATGTACTGCGTATATGAATATTTTATTTCCAAATCTGGACTGCAAACTGGCATATTATAAGAGAAATTTAACTTCATTTGACCATTATTAATAGAAATACTTAAATAAATATTAAAGAGAGTTTTACCTAGCTATCTATAAACAAAAACAATGAGAACATTTTCCATTTTTAAATGAAAAGATTACAAAAGGATTCAAAATAGGACAGATACTGAATTAGAAGTTACCTTACAGACCATAAGATCTAAACCCCTTATATTAACAGATGGAAAAGGGGAATACAGAGTTTACTTGCTTTCCCAAAACAATACTGCTAATGATAAAGATGATTTTAAAAATCAATTCTCATATTTCAGTATTCCTTCACCCATAACATTCATTCATTTTGCTGGAAACAACATAGTTAAATTGCTTCCTGCACACACATTTCCCCACTGAAAAACATCTCCTAATTCAAGAGCTGGCTTTTATCTTTTCAGTTTAGTGTAGTCACAAATCATCTCAAGTGTAAATACCTGAATCCGTTATTGCTGAAAGAGGCCTTTTGATTTCTGATACTTTTTAAAGTTTATTTTTAAGGATAGAACTGGCTTTAAAAACTAAAATTAATTGTTTAATACATAAATATGCTTAAAATTAAATACATGTTTATAATAGATGTACCAATTTTGGTATTGCCTGCAAATTATGTCATTAAAACCCCCAGTGGGATCTAAAACTATTTAAAGTAACAACACTAAATGAGCCTTTTCCTTTATGTAAATACAGACCAGAGATACTACAGCTATCTTAAAGATCAAAAGAGCCAACATTCTTCAGTTGTTTCACACCTGAGGTAACAGTTTTACTCTTTTTTTATTCAGATCATACAGAAAAAGTGTATTACAGGATTTATGCCTATAGTCTTATGCAAAACTTTCATACAGCAAAGTATAATTTTCACTCAGGTAGTTAAATAGCTGTCTAGCTGAGATCTTAATGTGACAGAATTATTTCCTTTCTCTTTCAGTTATAAATTAGTTCATATTTAATACAAAGGTATCTAAAACCCTGTTCTAGAAATGTGGGTTTATATGTGTGTGCATATACATTTGTTCCACCCCAAGCATTTGACCTATACTGTGGTTGCTACAAAACAGTAAGCTAACAGGGACTTAATTACATTTTATGCTGCTTTCTACAAAACCATCTTAGTTTCAAAAGACAACAGACTACACTTTGCCCAATGAATAGATTATTTCCCCTTCAAAACATTTCTATCACCTTTCAAGATAGTTATTTACATATACAAAAAATACAATTTAGAACATAAAACATTCAAGTATGAAGACCCTAAGAAATACACCATTCAGAGATGATAATTTCTCACCACGTCCTCTACCTGAATACGCCCATAGGGACTATAACTTCACTCCACTATGTTTAATTACTCTAGACTTCTGACTCTAAAATTATTCTATATCTTTCAGTTAATTTATAGAGCAAACAAGGAATAAAAGTCAACAGTACAGTTAATGTTTAGATCTCAAAGCTTATAGTATTGACAATAAAAGGAAAGTTACATAGGCAAATCATTAAATCATTTTTTCTTTCTTAGTCTATTACTATGAAGCACACACAAATTACGAAACAGAGAGATAACCAACTGGAGAAAGCAGGGTTCTGACATTCAAGCAACCATATCTAATCATAACTACATGCTTTTGACAGCATTAGCTAAGAAACGATTTTAAATAAGATTAACAACCAGTAATACTAAGATAATGCCACACTTTATAGTCACTTATCACCTAGTTTGAAGAAGTTATTTTATTTTATTTTATTTATTTTTATTTATTTATTTTTGGTAGTTCCCTGGCTGGGAATCGAACCTAGGCCGCGGCGTTGAGAGCGCTGAAGCCTAGCCACTACACCACCAGGGAACCCCGAAGTTACTTTATTTTTAAAATTTTGTATATTCAAAAGAAAAGGCCTAAAGCAGTACCTCAGTAATTACAATTACAGGAGCTTTTAATATCTATCTTTTCTGAAATTTGAGAAGTTAACTGGGTCCTTCACGTTCTGGAGCAGTGATTCTCACCTGGGTGATTTTGCCCCTCCCTCACAACAGACATTTTTGATTGTCAAATGTAGGGCAAGTGGGGTGTTATTGGCATTTACAATGTAGAGGCCAGGGATGCTACTAAACATCCTAAAAGCACAGGCCAGCTCCCCACTAGAAAAAAATTATCTAATTCAAAATATCAATAGTGCCAAGGTTGAAAACCCTGTTCTAGAGATATGGGTTTGTATGTGTGTACATGTACGTTTGTTCCACTTTAAGAGTTTGACCTAAAAAAAGAGAGAGAGAGAGTTTGACCTATACTATCGTTGATGCAAAATAATAAGCAAACAGGGACTTAATTACATTTTAGCATTCTGCAGCAATATCTTACATACATCAGATACTTAGTAAATGAGTAAAGCAGCAAATATGTGTATTATTGCCCATTTTTAACAGAAATTTTCAATTAATAAATCTTGATACTAAATTTCAACTTAAAAAATACAAAGTTAAGACTTTGAGGCTATGGATCTAGAAATAAAATCATTTGGAAATTGTACCAAACATCTTTTCAGGTTTAAGACACCCTAGATTTTTTTTTTCTTCTAAGTGATTACTACACACAATTTAGGAGTAGCTACTCTAATGACATATAAATAAAAATTAGATGCATAAATTCATCCTAGCAAGTTTTCCAACAACAACGTGTCCTACCTCTGTGCAACATTTGGTACAGTCAAAGCCAAACATGGACACTCCAAATATTAAGTGAATCAAATACATTGTTTCATTTTAAGATCAAGCTACTGGTAGTAACAGTGTGACATCTTCCCAATAGAAGACACTAAAAATATATACATAGAGCTGAGAACATGATTACAGAAAACATCAACAAATGTCCTCTCTCAGCTATTCCTCATCAAATTTTCCAATACCTTTCAAATAGCAATGATGTCAGAGGGGTCCCTGCCCAGGTTTATCACGGCCTTCCTATTTTAACTGATACAGTAATTCAGAAAGCATGAGTCCCTCTGAACACCTAAGTCCTCATAACCATTTTCAAGTCACCCAGGCAGAACACTACCACTTTTTTCTGCGTAGCGTATTCCCAAAAGTTCAGTTATATGGCAAGAAACTCCCACCGACAAGTAGCTATGAGAGATTATGGGGAGAATCGACTCGAAGGAGCAACCTGGGCATCTTTTACTCGCTTTCTGCGCCGTAAACACACTGGTCCCCAATTCTGCCCACGTCACGGCCGCGCTCGGGCCAGCCGTGCCAGGGCGGCTGGAGAGCAGTGGGAAAGAAAACCTCTGCCTCGGCTGGAGAAAACCTGGTGGGGAAGCAGCGGGCAAGGAAAGCAAATCTGAGCCGAGACTGGGCTGACAGGCCTGGGCGAAAAAGATGTCACCCACCTGCGCGACCTCTTCGCCATCCTTCAAGTACCGCATAGGCGCGGGCTGGGCGGGGACGCAGTTCAGCCTCCTCCAGCCTCAAGCGAATACTCCTTTTCCCCGACCCTGCCGCCGCTTCCCTCGCTCCCTCTCCGAGGCGACCGAGTGCGGAACGCTGTCCCCAGCAGGGGAGGACTTGAGGGGCGGACCGCGACCCGCCCCCAGCCCGCAGCGTCGCTTCTAGCCCCGGCCGGGCCGGGTGGAGGATGACCCCAACATGTCCGCAGGCGCGCTCGGCCCTCGGCCTGCCCCTCCCACCGCCCCTAATCCTCCTAGCCGCAGGTGCCCACCCCTCCCTCTCCCCGCCGTGAGCAGCACTGCAGGGCTCGCAGACTCCTGCAGGGTTTTGTCCGCACCGCCGAATCTCGCGCCTAGCCTCACTCAAGAGTCGCCGTTTGAATCTGCGCACGCGGCCCTGGGCCTCATTGGCTGCAGCGATCGCACGCGGGGACAAGGGCGGGGCCGGGAGAGCGCGCGCGGCTGAGGGAGGGGCTGGGGAGCTGGAAGCCTGGACTGGAACTTGCGGGAGCCGGGGACGGAGCTGGGAGCCGGGGACGGAGCTGGGAGCCAGCGGGTGGGGCCGCAGGCGGGGCTCGCGGCTCCAGCTGTCACAGACCCCGGAGCGCGCCGAGCGGCGCGCAGCGAGGTTGCAGGACGCTGCGGGCCGTGCGGGGCCTGCTGGGAAAACGAGTTCCAGCGCTTGCCGAGAGGCGGGGTCCGGAAGCGGCGGCCAAGTCCCGAGCTTCCCGGGCCGCGCGGACCTTGTCTCTGAGGGATTGGGCGGTGTCGCCGGGGCACGGCCCTGCAGACTTCGCCGGGTTACAGCTCCTCACTCCTTTGGTGTATCCCGCCTCACTAGTTAGGAGGCGCGGTCTTCGGAGACAAATCTAACCATCAAATTGGCATGGTCGTTAGTTGTTCAGGCAAAAATGTCAGCTGTTTTTTGGCCCAGACGTCGTAACTACTGGAATAGCGAAGACTCCGTGGCAGGAAACTGAGTATGAAGGATGATCACAAGTGTGACAGGTGAAAAAAAGAAAGGTTTTAGCTGCAGACGCGCTTAGAACGGAAAAGGAAAAGTATCCCAGTTTGCGGCTGATCTTCACAGGCTTAAGTTCCTACCCTGCTCTGCAGGAAATAACTGATGCGCGCGGGGAAAGAACCCTAATGCAGGAAGACTGGCGCGGGCTGGGAATTTCGCCTAGGTACATGAGGACGGTACTCTACAGTGGAAGGTGACCTTCCTTTGCTGGAGAGACCAGAGGATGGGGGAACAGCACAGGAGGAGCTCTTATGGGTAGCAACTACTTTAGAGGTTTCAACTTTAATAATTACGAATTGCTCAATTCAAGTAGCATTAAAGTAGATGAACTACAGTAACCGTTTAGAAATGGTAAAGGACCTAGATTTGCAAGGTGACATGCTCTACTGCATAGAGCACTAAACCACACGTTAATATTTTAACAGACTTACATTTTGCTATTTTGAAATTTTACGCATCAGTTTTTGCAAATCAGAGATGCAGGTGCAAATATGAATTAAAAAGAGCTTGCATGCAGTACATTCAAAATTTAAAACATCTGCCTTTTATAGTTCCTTTTTCTTAAGGTATAGCTTCGGGGAAGACAGCCTTTCTTTTATATCATTCCTTCTTGTGTGGCTGGTTCACTTTTTTTTTTTTTTTTTTAAATGAATTTGAAACCCCTAAAGCAGTTGCGATGGCTAAAAGGTCCTCCTGTATGGTCATACATTTCTCTGCTTGTTTTATATCCTAACTGGAAGCAGAGTTTCTGCTATATTTTAAGCTAAATCAGTTTTATACAGAATACATTTTTAGAGCTTGAAGGCAGGTATTTTAGATTTGACAGTAAACTAAATCCCCCTCATTCCAGAGGTAGAGAAAATCATAATTCCTCAGAAAGATAAAGTGTAAATTGCAAATTCATGTAAGTCAGTTATAAAAAGACAAAGTGTGGAGTTAAGATGTTCCCAGTTGTTTGAATACACATACTCAAATATGAGGAGTTGGGTTTTTTTTTTTAGCAAAATATTTAATAAAGAATTTTTATTCAAAGTGCATAAAGGATTCTCAAAACTCACTGAGAAAAAAGCAATCTTGGTTGTAGGTCCTTGCTTTTCATCACATTGAATATTTTCTGCCAATCTCTTCTAGCCTGCAAACTTTCTGTTGAGAAATCAGCTGACAGCATTATGGGAGCTCCCTTGTAAGTTACTAGTTGCTTTTCTCTTGCTGCTTTTAGGATTCTCTCTTTGTCTTTAACCTTTTTGCCGTTTTAATTATAATGGGCCTGTTTGGGTTCATCTTGTTTGAGCCTCTGTGCTTCCTGGGCTTGTATGTCTATTTCCCTCACCAGGGTAGAGAAGTTTTCAGTCATTATTTCTTCACATAGGTTCTTAACCCCTTTCTCTCTCTCTTCCCTTTCTGGTACCCCTACATTTCGAATGTTCTTACACTTAATATTGTCCGAGGGGTCTCTTAAACTATCCTCATTTTTTGGATTCTTTTTTCTTTTAGCTGTTCTCATTGGGTGTTTTCTACAACTTTATCTTCCAAATCACTGATTTGAGTCTCTACTTCATCTAGTCTGCTGCTGATTCCTTCTATTGCATTCTGCATTTCAGTTATTGTATTCTTTATATCTGCCTGATTTCTTTTCATGGTTTCTATGTCCTTTATGCTTGCTATGCCTTTGTTGAAGTTTTCACTAAGTTCCTTGAGCATCCTTATAACCACTGTTTTGAACTCTATCTAATAGTATGCTTGTCTCCATCTCATTTAGTTATTTTTCTGGTATTTTTCTGCTGTTCTTTTATTTGAGACGTATTTCTTTGTTTCCTCATTTTGGATGCCTCTCTGTGTTTGTTTCTATGCATTAGGTAAATCTGCTATGTCTCCCAGTATTGGTGGGTAGTCTTATGCAGTAGGTGCTCTGTGGGGCCATGGCATAGTCTCCCTAATCACCTGTGCTGGGTGCTCCTATAAATTCTTGTTTGGTACCAATGCTGTGCCTGGAGCTACTCAGCAAAAGTCTCAGCCCATTGAGGCCAGTCACTGCCCACCTAGAGCCTGCAGACTGAGTTTTCCAAGAAAGATTGCAATGCAGACAGGGCTGGCTGCTCACCTGAGAAAGTGCCTCTGGCATTGGGGGAGTTGGGTAGGGCAGGGTTGCAGTGAGTCAACAGAGTGGAGGGAGTGGAGATCAAAAGACCAAATTCAGATTTGGCCATGTGGGGGGAGGCCGCAACATGGAAAAGATTTTGTCCTCCCACCAGCTGCACAGAAGGAGGACCCCACCCAGGAAAATGGCTACTGTCCTCTAGCCCTTGCCCCAAAGTCACACACCTCAGTCTACTCCTCTTATTCCTGTATTACCCTGAGTCACTGTCCCTCTGCCAGAGCTCAGGGGGAGTAACCACAAGTGACTGAGTCTATGTGCAGGCCCTTTAAGAGGACACCTGGGTTTCCTGTCCCACACCGACAGTCGGAATCCCCACTGTTTTTCACAGCTAGATGTTATGAGGCTCCTCTTCCCAACACCAGTACTCTGGGCTGGGGAGCCTGGTGTGGGGCTGGGGTCCCTCACTCCTCTGGGGTGGAACCTCTGCAGCAGAGACATCCTTCCTGATTCTCAACTGCCACATAGAGGTTTGGGTCCAGCTTGTTTTGTCTCTGCCCCTCCTACCAGTCTCAACATGGCTTCATTTTTGTATTCTTAGTTATTTATAAAAACTTCCCTTCAGCTAGACTTTGGATGGTTCACCATGATGGTTGTTTTATATGTTAGTTGTAATTTTAATGTGTTCACAGAAGGGAGCAGGCATGGTGTTTATCTACTCTGCCATTTTGGATCTCAGCCCCCAGAGAATGTTTTGAATAGTGTATTAATGCTTCTCAAGTTTTTCCACTGTAGAAAAGGGGATTGAATACCAAGGGGAGATGGGTTGAGGACAAGTGTTGGAAATTTCCTTGAAAACTTTTTTTAACTCCATAATGAGTATATTCATTGTTTTTACTATAAAACTGATTTTAAAATTATGTACTAATTTACTTCAAATCTTTAAATAAATTGCTTCATTATTAGTAAATAAGTGAGCAGGAAAGTACACTTTGTTCATCCTCTCTGCTGGCTGCACATACTTCTTATCCTCCTGCAAAGGCCAATTACTCCCAGGGTTTGTTTGAAAAGCTTATTCTAGTTTAATTTGGTACCTAAGAGACTATACTTTTTTTTTTTTTGGTTGGTATGTGGGTAGTTCCCTGGCTGGGAATCGAACCCAGGCCACAGTGTTGACAGCGCCAGTGCCGAAACCTTAAGCCACTACACCACCAGGGAACTCCCAAGAGACTATACTTTTAATAGTGTTATATCAATCATTTCCATAAGTAGGCATTTGTCTGCTCATTTATTGCTAGATCTCCAATCTGTAGAATAGTATTACACTCAGATGTTCAGTAAATACAATAACTATAAAATGAGTTTTTTAAAAGGCAAATAATAAGTACATAAATATTTGTGCCCACAAGAACACAGAAAGTATAAATTACAATGGATTTGTAATACCATTTTATGACTACTAAGATAGCAACATTTTTCTAAAGCCTGCCAGTAAAGTTTGAATAATTCCTTGATGTCATCATTGAAACTGGTATAATCCTTTTGGAAAGCAGTACTGAGCAAAAGCCATAAATATGTGTATAACTTTTGACAAACATTTTATCTTAGGAATATCATTCAATACGAGCAAAAAAGATGTGCTTGAATGCTTATAACAGTGTATTCCATTAGAATCCCAATTTTGGAAGCATTCACATTTTGGGGCTAGTTTAAAGGGTTCATCAGCAGGAAGGGACAACTATACAGCCAGTAAAAATAGTGTAATATTAGGGCAATGTCATTAAATAGCTGCTCTACTGCTAGGCTCTTCTAGGCACTTTTCATGCATTCATCTTAAGTAATACTCACAACTTCTATAATTATAATAACCTGTTCAGACCGAGTCCATATTGTTCAAGATTTATGCCTGATAAGCCACAAGCCCAAAGAACATACCAGGTAGCTGAGTGTGAGACATAGGGATTTTGAGACTTACTGACCAGGGAGAGTCTCCAGTGACAGCCAGCCAGGGAGGGGTTGTGATCCTCATAGCAAGACAAAGAGCATTCCCTCGAAGAAATCATCTGACAGGCCCTGCAGGCCTGCTCTCCTGCACACAGCATCCCAAGAAGCCGGGAGACCTTGACTGCTGGCCAGCAGACACAACTGGCCCTCTGATAAGCAGCGTTCCCACGGAGTTGGGAGACCCTGCCTGCCCGTTAGCTTATCTGCCTGTGGGCCAGAATGCTACACAACCCTACAATGTGGTTACTATTATCTGTGTCTGCTCTATAATTGAGGGAAAGTGGTACCAAAAGATTAATTTGTTTACAGTGGCAGAACCATGGTTGGAATTAGAACCCAAGCTCCTAATCATTCTACTGTCTTAGTATCTATGGGCATTCAACTATAGGTATAATGTAGATATATTAATAGTATAGTGATAGTGTGGTGTAGCACAAAGAGCTAGTAGCAGAACTGTGATTAGTTCGATGTCATTTATAAACATTCAGGGTGTATTTGTATGTGGGTTTATTTGTATGTGGGTGTGTAGAAACTGCTTGATGAAATACACACCAAACTGTTTAACGGTGTTTTGCTTTGGAAAAAGGAATAAGATGGGAGCAGGGTGGGCTTTAAATTTTTACCCTATGCACCTTTTTTATTATTGGACTTTTTTAAAATCAGAAATTCATGTTCATTTTTTAACTTAAAAACATGAGTTGATGCTAAACTCCAAAGATTGCTGAAAAATCCTAGAAGGAACTAGCATAATATGGTATATAGAACTTGCCCAACATCAATAATGCTAAATAACTATTTCTTTGGCCGAAAACGATGAAATCAGATTTAGAACTGTATCTTGGATACATAAATGCCTGCTCTAACTTCTCTCTCCCTACCACCAACATATTTTGCTTATCTCAATTTTGCATTTAAGGGTGCTATTTTAATTTTATGAAAATTATAAATAGAAATCATACTGTGTAAGATAAGCAACTACAGAATTCTTAGTTTCGCATTTAAAGGTTAAATGCAAAAAAGTGGTTCAACTTCAAGAAAAATAACTGTAAGAGCAAAAATTGTTTCAAACTGTCCCTATTTCAGCCCAATATTCCTTGCTCTACCCTTTTGTGGTAGGTAGGTAGAATAATGGCCCCCAAAGATGTACACATCTGAATCCCCAGAACCTGTGACTATATTACCTTAATGGCGAGAGGAATTTTGCAGATGTGATTACATTTAGGATCTTGACATGAGATTAGCTTGGATTATCCAGGTGGGCACAACATGATCACAGAGGTCCTTGAGAGTGGAAGAAGGAAGCAGGAGAATCTGAGAGATCTGAAAATATTGACCCATTCCTTTTGAAAATGTAGGAAAAGTTGGTGAGTCACGGGATGCAGGCAGCTTCTAGGAGCTAGGTAAGTCAAGGAAACGAATTCTCTAGAGATTCCAGAAGGAAAATAGACAGGCTGACACCTTTGACTTAAAAAGTAATAAATAAATAAATAAATAAATAAATAAATAAATAAACAAACTGTATGACATCACTCATATGCAGAGTATAAAACTGAAAGCAATAAAGAAAAACAAACAAACAAACAAACAAATAACCCATGGACACAATCAATAGTTTATTGTTTATTTAGGAACAAATGGGGAGGGGAGGGGAGAAGGGGGAGGGGGTGGGAGAGGAGGGGGGAAGCTAAATATAAGGTGATGGAAAGAGAAGTCACACTAGGTGGTGACCTTATTATACATCAAGGTGACAATGCACTGTAGAATTGTATTCCTGAAACCTATGTAATCCTTGCTAACAGATGTCACCCCAATAAGTCTAACAATAAAAATAAATTAAAGAAAGAAAAACTTTAGCCCAGGGAGATCTTTCATGCACTCTGACATCCAGACCTTAGGATAGTAAGTTTATATTGTTTTCCGTCATGAAATTTGTGCTAATTTGTTACAGCAGAAATAGGAAATACACCTTTTCTGAAATGTGAACCCTTTTTTACCTGCGACCTTTCAAAATGTTCAAAATTTAGCCCTTTTTTTTTTTTTTTTTACAGCAAATGAGCCTACTAACTGAGGGTTCTAAATGAAAGATAGAACTCCAACTTAGGAGAGAGGGTACTCGTGGCATTAAAGAGAAACAATTTACCCGCACGCCACAACATCCTTAAAATAGGATTATTATCCATCTGTTGCAAATGTAACATCCTCCAAGATACGAACATGTGTGTTTCTTCTCTTAAATTCTAAGCTTTCTCCCTCTGCTCTCAATTTTATCACCTTCCACTTTATCAAGGACAATAATCTAGCTCGCATTTCTTTCAGCCTCACCCTGGCATGTCCAGGCACTCCCAAAGGGAACAGTAAATCTGGGAAACTGTAGGGAAATGCATGATATTTGAAGGTCGTGTACTGGCATTTAGTGTTCTAGGAACCTAAGACTCTGGCAATGTTTGAGATAGTCCTTGCACAGGGCAGAATTCTCCTGAGTTCCATTCAACGTTCAACCACACAGTAAGTGACAAACCTGATTAAAATTACTTAAGCCTAGAAGCAATTCCTTTTTACGTATAAATGCAAGTGCACAAGTGTTGCACGCTTTTTTTGTTTTAAAATACACTGAATATTTCCAAACATGCAACTACTCTATAAACCAGGGGAAAGTTGTATTTTATTTTGTCCAAACTTAATCAAAAGTCATTTTAGAAAATCACATTACTGAAGGTAACACGACCTAAGGTTTTAAGACACCAATATCTGACTGTATTTGTAGCTATCGAGTCCATGGTGATTCTACATATACGAGTATGTCAGCTGGATTACTTGTACCTAAGTGTGGTTTTATTATAAATCTCTTGTTTCTCCATAGTATAGGTAGAGCATTGAGTTGATTTTTTCAAATTATATGTAAGTTATCTATTAATTTTCATTTTAGTAGGGTGTAGGGAGTAGAATATATTTTTACAAAAAGGGGATAGTGTCTCCAGTAGGGTTGAAAATACTGATCTAAATACAGGGTCCGGCAGAAGTAACTCCCTTTCTTGTGAGGTACTAATCTATACCAAATCTTTTATTACAAAATCATAAACATGTAATTCTGTAACATAACAATATTTTAACTACTAACAAAGGAGCATTACTTCTGCTGGACTCTGTATATTCATTCATTGCTCCTTCCCACAACCCTGTATCTGCCATCTTCCATTCTTCCCTTGCAAACTTCTTCAGAGGTGTCTTGGCTTCACTACTCAGTCTTCAGTCCTCTCACAGTCTAAGCTTTGCTAGCACCATGTCATTGAAATTGTGCCTGTGAACGTCACCAAATTTTCATTTGGTAAAATGAAACCCAATCCATTTTACCTGAACTTTCTACAGCATTTGACTTCACCACTTCCTTTTATTTGGAACTTCCACATTTTGTTTTCTGTGACATCACATCCATGATTTCCATCCCTTAAACTCCTTTGCAATCATGCTCCTTAAATGTTGACAGTGCCGAACATTGCATTTTTAGCTCTCTTCTCACTCTACACTCTCTTCCTGGGCAACCTCGTCCAGTCCTAATGATTAGTCACATCCTGTGATTCACAATCTTTACTTCCAATCCCAACTCCTCTCCTGAACTTCATCTCACTCCATCTGGAAGCACTAAACACCCAAAATTCAACATGTCCCAAAATGGAACTCACTTCCTACCCACCAATCTGTAATTACTTCTGGAATCTATTCCAAATGAGTAGTTACACCATCCAGCCTCTCAAGTCAGAACCTGAGAGTCTAGGTTGACCTTTTTATTCTCTCTCCATCCTTACTGCCAGTTTAGGCTCTTATCTTTCACCCAGTTACATTCAAGTCTTTTAACCATTTCTCATCCTCTAGTCTTGTCCAGGCCAATATATCTTTCATAACTGTTTAAATTACCATACCTGCCTTGGGAAAGTTCCAACTTTTAATTGGTGTCTCAGGAAAAAAGCTCTTCTCATTCAATATTTGGGACCTTCTCAGCTGTTTATCAGTTCGGTGAAAGTATAGATTACTTTAAAAGCAATTACAGCTACAGAACATTTTTTGAATACCATGGACCTTGCTGATGTAATAGCTAATAAAAGCTAGGAAGTAGAATGGGAAGATGAAGCATACTAGAAAATGTAGAAATGCTAATTTCCTCATTTTACATACTGGAGAGTTAAGAGATAATATCTAAAATTGATGGGTCAATAAACAGAGCCTTATGTATATTATTAATATGTAAAGTTATAAAGATAACCTTAAAAGGGCAAGAGGAAACTCATATTTCATAATAGGGAAATATCACCTAAAGTTGATAAGTCAAGAGATTAAACCTGTATGCATCTTATCGAAGTTATGGAGGTAACCACCAAAAGAGAAATGGTTGATTTAGCAATTGAGATGAGGGAGCTGGCTGTTTTCTATAGCTGAAAATTTTTCAACCACGGGCATGCATTGCTTTGAGAATAATTCAAAAATTAAAACAATTAGGCCTAGTTCAATGAAAAATTTTAGACTATTTTTTTTCAGATATTGCTTTAATTTTTCTACTCAATTCACTGTACTGAAAATAAATTTAATAGCATTTTAAAGTTTACTAAAGAAAAAGGCAAATCACTTGTCATAAGATTGCAAAATTATAATCTTAACTTGAAAAGCAATAGTGTAAGCACAATTTAAGGTACGTATACATTGGTTACCAACAGCTTAGGCAGCACTCCTGCTTAATGTAAACAGATATAACAAATACTGGGACAGAGCCAGGAGAAGCTAGAAGAAATGGAACTAATCTTTCTATAGCCCCAGTTATGTTGAAAGTAATCAGAATAATTCACGGATTCTAGCTCCTAATTTGCTTTTTGCTTTACTATTTTGCTTACATTTTTGTTATATATCTATTCACCGAATTTACACTGGTCATGTTCAGTTGCAGAGATCTTTTAGTTTCAAAAGATAAACTCATGTCTCTGAACTGGCTTTTATACAGTGAATTTAGAATTCATTCTGTTACAGTTGACTTCGTTTCTTTAGCAACCCTATTTGCACAAGATTTCTCAAACTTTTTCATCCTCACCCATTCAACTGGATCACCATCCTCTTACATAAAGGATTTGGGGTCTACAGTGTGGCAAACATAAGCATCCCACTTAACTTTGCTTGATGGACTAGCCTAGAAAATATTTTTGGAGGTGCTGAATCTTGCCAATTTGATTTTTAAACATCTTATTAGTTCTTTAGGTCTTAGCAAAGTACCTGATAGATGGAAACTTGATAGACTACTAGGTATATGATAGATGTCATAGAAATAAGTTTTCTAGGTGATATGCCTATAGCCCATGAACTATACTTTGAGAACCATCACATTTAGGGAAACTTCCCACCAAAGCAACAGACTTGCTTAGTAAATGACAATAATTATTCTAGGTTCTTGATATGAGGCAGTTGGACTTTTATCTAACCAATGATTCTCAAATTTATCCAGTTTAATCATCTAAGAAATTCTGAAACACTTCCTTAAAGCAACTCCATATTTAGAGGAAGCAAGAAAACAAACCCAAGGAGGGAAAAACTGGGAGTAGAGGGTTGGCATTCAGGAAGGGAATTTTAGGAAGTGAAATTAAAGATAAGAACTATACATCGAAGTCTATCTAACCAGGTTGGTGTACCTAAAAAGATGATAGATTTGATAACAGATGTTTGTAAGGACTTATGAGTATGTGACCACCACATTTCATTCCTTTGTTAAATCACAAATGTAGCACTGAGGTTAAGAGCATGGGTTATGGAGTCATAAACTTCTTCAGGTTTAAATCCCAGCTCTGCCACCTATTAACTCCAGGACCTGTGTAAATTACCTACCCTATTTGAGCCTGAAAGATGAAGACTGACTGAACCCACTACAGAGTTGTTTTGAGGGTTAAACTCATTATTACATGTCATGTTTTGTCTATTGCCTACATATAGGGAAAGGGTCACTAAATATTACTTTGAATGTGTTTATTGCTTGTCCCCATCATTGGGATATAAGCTCTAAGAGCCAGCCACATAGAATTTGTCTAATTTAGAACTGCCTACCTGATTCCTAGAACAGAAGTCTGACATGTGATTAGTGCTCAATAGTTTTAAACAAATGAATGATTCAATATGCTGATTCTATAAATCAAATTATAAAAATGTCATACATTTCTTTCTATACACAGAACTGACAAAGAGGAATAATAGCCCCAGATTCTCACACAATTTGTTTTTAGATAAAGAATTATATGGTATGACAAATGGACCAAAGACAGGTTTAGTTCCAATGAGAAGACTACAAGTTCAAAGAGATTGTTTTTCACCTCAGTATACTACACACACACACACACACACACACAAACACACACAATGTGTGTGTATATATACAGATATTAGAAAGTCAATTGAATACCTACTTCAATTTTTCTACATACATTTTTAATTATTAGAAACATCTGTGCAGTCAGAATTGCAGTTACTGGAGTCTGAAAAAGCCAGTCAATAAAAATAAAATCCACACTTAACTGTCGTAAGTAGGATGTTTATCTTATTTTATTCAGAGTTTTTGAGAGCTCTTAACTACATGGTATGTAACCAGTGGCAGGCATGCATAAGACCTGAAGTCCAAGTTAGGAACAAGTGTAGCCAAAGCATAAAGCAAAGCTACTTACATTTACTTGGGGCCTACACTCATGTTACCTGTCCATCAGCACCATGCTGTCAGCGAGACCACGATGACAATCAAGCAGAACAAGAGAGTAACAACTGTAGAACCACAAGGTTTTAGTAAAGATGGAGGCCTTGAAGGGCTCCGTGACTTGCCTTAGGTTACAGAACAAGTTAGTCACAGAGCACAGACAATCAGTTCTGCAGATTGTCAGAGTTGCATGTGGTCGTAAAGCTCTTGCATAAATATTTGAACAATCATTCAGTTTTTAGTTCATTAACTATATACCACAAATAAAGCAAGTTTTAATGTAATGAAACCATTTTAAAAATGTGCCCTATATATGAGAATTTATCCCACTTAAATGGTAACTAAATTCTATTATTTTGATATATAATATCAACAGTATCAAACATTTGAATGTTTACTTTATGTCAGGCACTGTTCTAATCATCTGGTATGTATTAATTCATTTAATCCTTACAACCACCCCAGATGTCATTATCATCCCCTCAGAGAGCAAACTGTGAAGTACAGGGGTCACACAGTAAGAGTATGCCTGGACTCAGATCTATTAAATCTGGTGTCTAGTCATTAGAGGCTGTGCTCTAACTACTAAGTTAAACAGTCTACTCTAACAAAATGAATATTAAGCATATATGAGGGCTGTCCATAAAGTATCCAGCCATGTATGATGGAAAATAGAGGCATTCATGGCTCAATTTTTTTCTGGACAGCTCTCATATACTAAAACTTAGAAGTAAATATGTCATGTTGATTACTAAAGTACACAAACGTAACTTAGTACTATTTTCTATACTTCATTTCTACATTATCTCTAACAGTATTTTTTAAAAACCAGCACAAAACCAAGTTCTCTTCATTAGAACATATATTTGTCTTTAAATTCTTACTAAGCATTACATGACTCAATTATGTAATATATTTTAAAAAATTTTGCTTACTCTTTTTTAATTGGGTCCATTTCATTTGCATTGAAATTTGCATTAAGGGGAGAAATTACTGTCCCTATATGATATCCCACTTAAGGAAGTTTTTAAAAAAATTTCATTACACTAAGAATTCCTTTATAAAACTGAACTGTATTTTCATGCCTTATAATACAAAGGAAACTAAATAAAAACATATTTTAAAAAGTTAATGTGGAGAAGTTGAGGGGAAAATATCAATCAGTATATATTATTTTTATTTTATTATTGATATAAAAGATTTCAAATACTGTACAGTGAGGTGTGCTGTAGGACACTATACAGTTATAATACACTATTACCATTTATTACTCAAATGTAATATATACAGCCATCACAAAATCAGAAAATAATGGGTAACAGCCACTGCCTTAGGGATGATGTAACATCTATACTATTTTATTGAGCAGTTAAAGCACTTGCTATTTTTTCCAAATATTTATTTACACTATTACCATTTATTTTTACATATTCTAAATAACATTTCCCTCCAAAAAAGTAGACTCTCCAGCTCTTGGCACTAATTCTTAAAATCAAATAAACCTGAAAATATTGATAAACTTTTCATTCTTTTATTGCTCTACCACAAGCATAAAGGCTCAGGAAGGGACTTGTGCATTCTAAAGAAAAGTATGCAACACCTTAAAATTTTAAATACTAAGTAATTGATACTCACAAGCAGATAACATCAACTGTAACTTTTTTTAGTATTTTCCTTTCTTTTACAAGAGAATAATCATTGTATTAATGTTATACTACAAAAGCATGTAACTCCATAATTTAAAAAATTAAATGTCAGATATACAAGTAATGGCATTTTCTCCAATAATTCACAATTTTTACAATTTCTGCTATTTTGAAACAAATGTTAAAATTCCCACGATTTACGTATTATTAAATATGAAATTAAACAGCATCTCAAAGAGTTCTATTAAGAATGGCAGAACTTACAGTAAACTATAAATCTTACATTGGTGATATAGCTCCCCTTTGTTATTTTATTTCTTAAGTAAACATTCTACAATGGTGTTTTAAGTGAATAGTTCTGGTGTGAAAAGTTAAGTTTTTAATTGTGAAGAGCCTTGAGGTTGTACAATTTTGTTATATAACCTTGAAATGTAGGATACGTTTACCCAACTTACTTAGAGCGTGTATCTCACTACTACTATTATAAAAGTTCGTTTAAATTGTATTACGATCAGTGAAGTTTAATCTGATTTTGCAAAGACTTTTATGAAAATCTAATATGGAAACGCTGTTTTGAGAACCATGGAACTCTCAAAATCTACTTTGCAGTATTTTAAGTATGGGCCAATTAAAATTCCTGTTGAAAAATAAGGACAAAACTGTATTGATATTCTGAAATAAACACTTTATGATATTGTCATTATAATGACCAAAGCATAATGACAGAAGTTACGAGTTTCATATTTAAAGATATTAGTGAGGTCTAAATTTTTAGAGATATGTTCATTAGCAGCCAGTATCACTAGGTAACTATTTTAAATACTTTTATGCACTTTGCATTTAGTAGATAACGTGATGTCAGTACAGTTGTCAAAAACCTGTCATTAGTAGTATATGAGTTGCTAGCAAGTGATCTTCCCTGAGGTAAGAGGCCATATGCAAAAGTCTGCTCATTTCCAATGAAGTTACTCAAAAATAATGCCAATAGGGAGGGACCTGTGGCTGGTAATCACAGATGCATTTCAGATTGATATCTTAGTTACAAGCAGTAGGTTTGACTGTAAAACCAAACTAAAAATCATCAGAAGATATAAAACAAATTTCTCGTCATTATCCGAATACTTTACAATAAAATACCTGAAACATAGTGAAGGGGGTAGGGGGAATGGGCCTTAGGCTTGCCTTTTAACTAGTTTATTTTTGTTTGTTTGTTGTTGTTGTTGTTTTTGTGGGGTGGGGGGTGGGGGGTCCCTGGCTGGGAATCGAACCCAGGCCACAGCGTTGAGAGCACCAAAGCCTAGCCACCACACCACCAGGGAACCCCCTAACTAGTTTCTGAGTAACTATTTTCTTGGAGTTCACTATATTCTAGCTCATATTTGGCAGTTGTCTTGTTTTTCTTCAGTTTCAAACAGTTTCTCATTCCAGTATTCTAGACGTACACCATCTTCAATTCTACTGGGACTTTGGGTCATTAATTCAAACTTGGTATGCTTAACTATAAAATGGATTACTGAAGAAAAAATTTTCCAATTTTTTTCGATTTTCAGTGAAACACTGCAAATAGAATTTAATTATAGGTTTGAATTACAATGTTACATCTAGGGCTAAAAAATATTTTATTAACAACTGATTTTATGACCTCTAGCTTGGACTCAAAGTTGTAGTTATCTTTAGTCCTACTTTTGATTATGATTACTAAATGGAAGAACAAACGATGATACTGAAGGACTTAAATTCTTTTCTAAAACTTCTTTGTAAAGATGTTACCTGGCCCACATCTCAAAACCATTAATTATCCCAACTAAATTTCAGCAGCTTTAAAATAATTTCAGGGAATCTAATGATTCTAAAATCAAGCCTTTTTTTCTTTATTAAGGGAGAACCCAAACTATTATAATATTCATACCTAACTGGCTCTTAAATAATGGCACTGATGTGGTGAGAGAAATTAAATGTCATCAGAGATTAAGCCCTTCTTCTAAATGTTCACAAGTACATGCTAATTTGACTAAATGAAAGTAATACAAGAGGGAGATGAAATTTGTTTCTGATGTTTTTACTTTATGCTATGAGAGTATATTTGTCAGTTATTAACTAAACATACCAAGCCACAGGTGAAGAAAATATTTGTTAAAGGTGATTATATCATTTACCTGGAAGCAGTGCATTTGTTTGCTAAAGTTTTCTTGTATTTAAACTAAAGTGGGAGAGGGAGGGTGGCATGTTTCAGTGGCTGAATAAGCCAAAAATAATTATAGTGGTTAGCGATATTTGTCATTTTTAGTTTAATACACAGGAGTCACCTATACTAACTAAATGGGAAATAGTATTTGGTAGCTGCAGTTCTTTATGCAAAACTAGTGCACAATATAAAAGTTCTACATTTTCCTGCTATTTAGCTATAGAGCAAGATACTTGAAATTTAGAAGAACGGAGATAAAATATGGTTTAAAAAGTATGATGTGCTAAAACTCAAATATATATCTTGTTCAGATATCACCTGCAAATGTCTAGATTCTCCATTCTTTCCTTACTCAAAATGGACTAGTTCCATTTGTAAGTAGATTCAGTCAGAAATACTTTCATAGAAAGAAAACCAAAACCTCCCTATTTGGAAACACAAGTTAAAGCACTGTCTATATTCCTTATGAATCAGCAGGCTGAGATATTTAAACACCTGATAATATACTTTCTGATACAATTTCTTAGAATGCAAACAGAGTTCTGCATCTGTTACATGTGCAAACAGAGACAGCCAGGCTTTGAATGCTCTAGGTAAGAGTGTATTAACATACATTTTGTCTTTCATCCATTCAAATTCAACTTAATTTAGTGAACAGAGGAAAAAGATGGATTGAAATGTACATTTCAGAATACAGATTTGCAGAGTAGGATAAAATAGTGCAATACCAATCTTGGGATAAACATTCTTTGTCTTTAAGGAATAAGCATGAAAGCTGCTTCTTGCAGACACTGGCACTGAAGATTTGATGAATACAATACTTTTAAGCAAATGCCCCTTGATCAGGGTATGATGATGCAGTAAAATTTGCATCCAAATCCAAGTGAAGCCAATAAATAAAGAAAACCTTATGGACTTCAAGAAAAAAAAGGAAAGTTTTGGTTCAAAAGGGGTCAAAGACACTTAGCATATACAAGCTTAGATACCATTGATCAAAATCGTAGAACAATGTAACTCATTCATAAAGACAGATTCTTATTTATATATTCTCTGTGAATCTGACAAACTCTGAAAATTAGAGATTAACTACTGCTACCATTATTTTTATATTTTCTACCGTACTTTGCAATCAACTTTTCCGCAAGATTAAAGAAAAAAAAATTTGGTGGTACTTGACCAGGCCAGGATTAAAAAAATAATGGTAACATATTAGCAACAACAGAGCACACAATTGGCTGTGTTGGCTCAGATAGCAACATTACTGAATCACACTGACTTTATCATTCTAGAATATTTTACCCCTAACCCTGCTCCAATCAGCAAAATGTTTTTACACTCTATTCTTGAGATATTTTCACCAAGAATACATATTTCTATGAATGTGTTTATATTCACACAAATGTCAGGATACCAGTGTCTACTAAATCCTTTTATGAATTTTAAGATACAATTTAGTTCAGATAACCTTCGAATTTACATAAATCTTTTGACCTTGTAGTAAATATATGGGATGGTTACCTTGATGACATCAACAGTAGTAAAATCTCATTTCCTCCAGTACTAGCCTTTTCAGAAATCAAATATATTTAGCAAAAGAATTTTCATGTTTGAAACATTAAGACTTTGATGGAATTAAAATTACAAAGAACTTCCAATTAACCACATATATGGAAGAAATTCATCTCAGCAGATCTAATAACTAATTTATAGAAATTCAGAGCCAGCCTGGGCAGCAGTATATTAAAAGCTATTGCCAATTACACACTTGCTGTCATGCACTGAATAACAAGATATAATCTTTGCATTATATACGTACAAGATTTCTTATGACTAATCAAGTTATGTGGCCCAGCCATGAAATATTACATATTCACAATAAACATTCTGCTTTTATTAGCCTCTAATTCAATCAAGAGTGATCCATTGGCTCAGTTGTGTTTGTCATCTCAGCATCTTGACTATCCATCTCTTCAGGTTCCTCCACAGAATTTCCCTTTTGTGCTTTTGACCTTGTGGCAAATGCTGCTCCCAGTGCCTCTGCCACACAACTATCAGTTGTTTCTGTATTCAAATTTTCAGTGCCACCAGTTAAAGAAAAAGATTCAGGTAAGCCAGTCTGAAGAGTCCCAGACTTCACAGAACTCAGAACTTCTCCCTTCCTTTGAGGAAGATCAGATGGTGATTGCTCTGTACTTTGATCCCGCAAGTGCTTGTCCATTGAAGCCTGAATAGAAGAAACCATTTCCTGCAATTTTTTTCGCTGGGCCTCAACCAAATCAGGATCAATCTGCCTGCTGTCTCTCATTGTAACTACTCCAGGCGCTATTCGAATAAGCTCACTGTTACTAGGAGCAGCTGTGAATACAGAAGGCTCTGTTTTACTGGAACTACTACCAAAGTCTGTCCCTGTGTTATGCTTCCTTACAACTGGAGTTTCCCTAGCTCTTGGATCAAGGTGTGGGTTACTAGATGCAGTTCCTAGAGAATGCCCTTTTCCTTGAAAGGCAGTTACGTTATGAAGTTGCTCAGATTTCTTTTTCACTACTCCACCACTACCTAGTTTTAACAGCCCGTGTGAGGGACTTGATTCCCTACTTCTTGTAGTAGCCTCTGCTCGAACCTGACTTACAGCCTCTTTAACTAAGTCTTCAACATCAGGACCGATGGGGAAATGTCCTGCAGCATCCACACACAGCTCCAGTCTATCTTCAGAAGCATTATAGACAAAGGTTTTGCCAGGTAGATGTGGAAAAGTACAATGCTTGCCATCAGCCATACCTAAAGAAGGGAAAATGATATTTAACATATTAAAATCTTACGTAAAAAAGTATAGTAAAGACAATTATAGGTGAAATAGTACATTTTCAGTAATTTACAGATAGCTTTCAAAACAAAATTAATTAGAAAATAGTTTATTTACTTATTACTAAAATACTATTATAAAAAGAAACATCACTATAGACCTTAAAATTAGTTCCCCAGGGGATATTTAAAAAAGATGTATCATTTTTGCATTGTGCTTATGTAGGAGAATGTCCTTATTTTTGAAATACTTGTTGAATATTTAAAAGCAAAATGTCATGATACCGTTAATTAATCCTCAAATGGCAAAATATATACATCTGTTACTTATATATTTGTATAGAGACATAATGCAAAGATGGCTAAATGATAAAAAATATATACCATATATCATTAACCTATTACAAAGTTAGGAAAAGGGCTTGAAACAAACAGCTGAGCTATGAGGAAAACACTAGCAATAGTGTCAGTAAAGCAAATGCTTATAGTAAAGCAGTAGGAAAATATACTTTCATTTACTAAAATTCAAATGATTAACTTTGCAAAAATACCTATTAGGGTAAAATGTCACACAAACATGTTGCACACAGTATGCTAAATTCAAAATCATAAGTAATTCTACTGAATTACAGAATACCAGAATAAAAGTTGTTTTCTCAGTATGCCATATTCATTTTTCACAAATATAAAAAATATGAGCTTTCAAAATAAGATATATTCCATTGTTAAAGTAGTAGTTATTATGGAGGCACATGTAGGAAAGAGCTAAGATTAATGCACCATGACTTCAGTTTAATTGTAAGAACTGACAATTGCTCACAATAAATTAAAAAGATCATGATTCACTTCAGTTCCTTTGAAATACTTGTATCTCATGTTACTACTCTTATTCCTCTGTGGTAGAACCACGAAAATAAGCCTGAGTTATGGATGCTCCTTAAATGACCCATTGCAATTTACATTCTGATAGTCAATTAATGCAGGAGAAGAGGACAGAATATTAAAGCAGGCTTCTCTTTATTTTCTAGCTGAGCAGTGTGGTCTCACTACATGTCTTTTCAAAATGTGTGTTTTAAACTATTTAATATCCTTGCATTTTAAATGTTAAAGTACACTCCAAGTATGCAAAAATAAAATTTGCAAAATTTATGAAACCACAGATTTTCTATGTTTAAAAAAGATGAAGTAGAGAACTTTTAATAATACATGGTACATATGGGTATGTTTATGGCAAAATATAAAGGCAAAAGCAAGCTAGTGAAAAATGAATGAAATTGTTAGAAATTGTTAGTAAGTGCTACACAAATTCAGAGGAAGGAGGAATGAACTCTGGAATGATTTGTGGGCATTTAGGTCTTATCCCGTTTTATAGGTTATTAAGAATAATTCCTCAGTCCCCTGAAAAAAAGCTACAGAGTGATTCCTTTTTTTCTTTTTTCCCCCACATAGGTGAATCAAAGAGATAGTTTATTGAAGAGAAAGTAAATTCCAAAGAGGTAGGAGCGGGCTAGAGCAAGGAGAGTGGCTCAAGAGCCCAGAGTGATTCTAATGTGTCTCACTGTGAATATTCCAAATAACCAGAAAAAAACAACTAACCTGCAAATGAATAAATAAAATACAGTAATTTCAAAAAAATATTCATTTCAATGGTAAATGAAGTATTGATTAATAAAAATCCAACTAGAACTTCCTCTTGGCATATTTTTGGTAGAGATAACTGGCAAAAGTAGACATACAAAAATTAAAATCAGAAATGAGGTTTATTTTTATGGCACAACCCTGACATCAGTTTACTGTCTACTAATCCCCTATACCTCAGAGATTTGTAAACCACAGCTCAAGAAATAAAGGTAGCAAAGAGAATTTTGAATGGTAAATTCAGGGAACCACTTAAGCAAAGCTTTTAAAACATTCATTTTAATAGATAACATCTATTGACACTCACTGTGTGCCAGAAACTAGGCGAACCGTGAAGATTCAAAAATAAAATGTAATTCTTAGGAGAATGAAACAAACAAATCATTTATGAATTCAATCAGGTAAGTATAATGATGAGTATACTACTCATTTCACTGATTATTTGAGGATTGAGAAAACATGCAAAGCACATACCACAATGCTTAATATAAATCAGGCAATCAATAATTAATTCCTCTATTAGATAAAAAATGTTTTGTAATTGTTTCCAGGCTGCTGTAATGCTTTCCCTCGGCTATCCTGGGAAAGAACCATAGTCCCACACATGTTCATCACAGTACTATTTACAATGAAACACTGAAAAACATCTAAGCTTTCAAAAAGAAGAGAATGGTGAAGAAAATCATGGTCTAACTACTTGATGGAAGTAATATGCAACTATTAATAGTGATAATAATAAGAGACCTATGATGCCTCATACATATGGTAAGATGTGCATGATGGTAAAATAGCAGGAAACAAATTTAAGTACTATAATTACAATCAGGCCAAAAAATGTATGTATAAGACAAGTATTTTAAAATTATAGGTGCTGTTTCCTACTTCTACAGTTTGTAGACTTTTTACATTATTTAAAAACTTTACAGTATGTATTAAAAATCAATGCAAATAATTTTAAGTGTTGTGATTCCTTTAAGCATAATCATTTAGGTTTTATATAACTTATACAGCCGTTTGAATCTTAAGAATCAAAGTGTATTAAAATTTCTATTTTAAATATCAGCAATTCCATTACACTATACATCAAAAGACATGTATACTAATATTTATAGCTACATTCTTCTTACATCAAAAACTGGAAACTACACAAAAGTGCATCGGGAGAACAATGGATGAATTCAATTAAAATGATACAACAGAGTACTATGAAGCAGTGAAAATGAATGAACTATAGTTGAACCCATCAACATGAATAAATCTGAAAGAACACTGCATAATGGAAGCAGAATATATACAGCATTCCACTTTTATGAAGTTCAAACACAAGCAAAACTGCATAATGTAAGTTAAAGGATATCTGTGTAAGCATTAAAATTAAATTTGCCATTCGTCTTCTGCATTTATCTCTATAAAGACCTGCAAGAAAACTTACTACATTTTAAGCAAATTAATTTTAAAATACCTTTCCAAATATAAAGAATAGGAATATTAATAGTCCCATTTAGTTATACTGGACAATACTGCTATTCAAATGTAAATATAACCATCTATCTGTTAGGCTGGATTTGAACAAAGTAAGAGAAGTATGTTCTTTTCCAATTTTTTGAAGAGTATAGGTTTATGTTTAGGAGTGAGGACTTCTTGATATGCTTTGATTCTTTAACCACAGGATAATGATAATGATTTGCCACATGAATCTGTCCTAAAAACAGAGATAAAATTTTACCACAAATATTAGAAGAAATTATGTTTTGAAAGATAAAATAATTTTCTGATGATGAGCCATTTCAAATGGCTATGTTATAGTCAAACGAATTTTAACCATTCTGCAAATAACAGCCAGAATTATTATTATAATAACAAACATTAGCTAAGTATTCATTTGGTGGCAAGCTTTTTGCTAACTGCTTTACACAACCTCGTTTGATCCTAATACCAACCCTGAGATTACTATACCCACTTTACAAAAAAAAAAGTCACACAGAAAATAAATAGTAGAACCAAAATTTGACCTCAGATATTCTGACTCCAGAGCTCTAACCTACCTCCTCATAAGGATAAATACCACAGGTAACACTTTAAAAAATTATTGGTTCTATTGAGATATAATTTACATATAATTCATCCATTTTTAAGTGTATAATTGAATGGGTTTTCGTATAGTCACAGAGTTGTGCACCCATTACCACAATCACTCCTAGAACATTTTCATCACCCAAAAAGCAACCCTGAACACATTAGCAATAATATCCATTTCTTTCTCCCACCCCACTTACAGCTGTAGGCAACCACTTACTCTCTGTCTTTCTAGATGTGCCTATTCTGTGACATTTCACATAAATGGAATAATACAATACATAAGTGATCTGTTGTGATTGGCTTGTTTCATGTAGTTTAATGTTTTCAAAGTTCATATATGATGTAGCACATACCAATACTTCATTCCTTTTAATTGACAAATAATATTCTATTGTATGGATATAGCACATCTTATAATCACTAGCTGTTGGTAATTTGGGTTGTTTCCATTTTTAACTATTGTGAATAATGCTATTATGAACATTTGTGTGTACAAGTTTTGTGTGAACACGTTTTCATTTCTCTTGGGTATACCCATATACCAAGAGTGGAGTTGCTGGGATATATAGTTACTTTACATTAAATCTTTTGAGGAACTGCCAGACTGTTTTCCCAAGCAGCTGCACCATTTTAGATTCCCACCAGCAGTCTATAAGGGTTCCAACTTCTCCCCATCCAAGTTTCTACTTAAAGAAATTAGAAAGTACAAATTAAACCCAAAGCAAGTATAAGGAAGGAAAAAATAAAGATAAGAGCAGAAATCAATGAAACTGAAATCAGAAAAACAAAAGAGAAAACTATGAAACCAAAATCTGTTTCTTTGCAAAGATCGATAAAACTGATAAACCATTAACTGGTCAGCAAAACAGGAGAGATGCAAGACAAGAGAGGTACAATATTAGAAATGAAAAGAGCTATAATCCTAACAGACATTAAAAGGGCAGTGAGGAAATATTATAAACAATTTTGCCAATAAAATTAATAACTTAGATTTCTTCAAAGAAAAAACTAATGTAACTTACTTTAGAAGAAAGGGATAATCTTTATTAGAGATAACTCTATTAAGAAATTAAATTTGTAGTTAAAAACTGTCCAACAAAGAAAACTCCAAGGACAGATGGCTTCATTGGTGAATTCTACCAAACATTTAAGAAAGAAATAATCTCAAAACTGTTACAAAATCTACCAGAAACCAGAAAGAGGAATGAACACTTCCCAACACCACCCTGATTAAACAGTCATTACAAGAAAATGATACACTATTATCTCTCATTAACAGGAATACATGAAACCATGCAAAAATATTCAACAAAATATGAGCAATTTGAATCCACTATGCAAAGTTGGCTCAACATTAAAAAAAAAAAATCAATGAATAGTCATGGGGATGTAAAGTACAGCATAGGGAAGATAGTCAATATGGTAATAATTATGTATGGTGTGAAGGGGATAGCAGGCTTATGGGGGATCACTCTGTAAGTTATATAAATGTCTAACCACTGTGGCATACACCTGAAACTAATGTAATACTGAATGTCAACTGTAATTGCAAAATAAAAATACAATAAAAAAGGTAAACAAACAAAAAAACCCTCAACAAAACCAAAATCAATCAATGCAATTCAACCCTATTAACAAACTGAAGAGAAAAGCCATAAGATCATTACAATAGATGTAGGAAAAGAGCACCTTACCTAATAAAATTCTACATCCACTTACAATATAAATCCTCAATAAACTAGGAGAAGGGAATGCTCTCAACCTGATAAAGGGCATTTCTAAAAACTTACAGGATGAATGCTTTCCCCCTAAGATCAGGAAGAAGGCAAGGATGTCCTCTTTCACCGGTCTTAAGACTGAATATACAGCCAGTGTCATAAGGCAAGAGAAAATAAAAGGCATACAGACTGAAAGGAAGAAAACTATCTTTTATTTGCAAAAGACATGATGCTATATAAACAATCCAAAAAAATCTGCTAAAAAACTACTAGGACTAATAAGTGAGTTTGGCAAAGCCCCAGGATACAAGGCCAATGCATAAAAACCAATCTTACTCCTCTGCACTAGAATGAAAAGGAAATTGGAATTTTTAAAAAGCATATTTTACAATAACAAGCCAATACATTTAGGTATAAGTCTAAAAAAGGATGTACAATAATTAGATGCTGAAAATTACAAAAATTTAGTAAGAGACATTTAAGAAGACTTACATAAATGGAGAACTATAATGTTTTCAAGAATGGGAAGATTTGATGTTGTCAAAATATCAGTTATTCTCAATTTGATCTATACATTTAACATAGCTGCAATAAAATTCCAGCAGACTTTTTTTTTGTAGAAACTGACAAGTTGAGTCTAAAATTTATAAGGATAAGCAAAGAATATCCAAAACAATTTTTAAAAAGATTTTGGAAATAGACCCTTACATATATGGTCAACTGTTTTAAAAAATAACTTTATTGACATATAGTTTGCATAAAACTTACTTCTCAAGTGTATAATTCATGGTCAACTTATTTTTGATAAAGGTATCAAAGTAATTCAAAGGATAACGTATAGCTTTTTCAACAAACGATGCTGGAACAACTGGACATCCATATACAAAGAAAGAACCTTGACTTACACCTTGCAACAAATAAAAAAATCAATTTGAAATGCATCATAAACCTAAATATAAAACCTAAAATTATAAAACTCCTAGAAGAAAACATAGAAGAACTTTGTGGCCTTGGATTAGGCAAAGATTTTTTGGACAGGACACAAAAAGTGCAAATCATGAAACAAAAAAACTGTTAAATTGGTTATCAAAATTAGAAACCTCTGTTCTTCAAATTATACTGTTAAAAGAATGAACAAACTGCAAGAAAATATTTGCAAAACACTTATCTAATAAATGACGTGTGCCCAGAATATGCAAGTATTAAAGAACTCAAAACTCAATTAAAAAAATTAAAACCAATTTTAAAATAGGAGGAAAAATAGCACATGAAAAGATTCTCAACATCATAAGTTATTAAGGAAATGCAAATTAAATAGTACTATAAACCTATTACAATGGTTTTAAAAACAAATACTGATACTACCAAGTGCCAACAAGAATAGAGCAAATAGAACTCTAATACAGTGCTAGTAGGACTACAAAATGGAACAGCCACTTTGTAAAATGGTTTGGAAATTTCTCATAAAGGTAAGTATACATATAGTTATCATATGACTCAGCAATCCCACTCCTAAGTGTTCACCAAAGAGAAGTGAAAACATATGTCCACACAAAGACCTGTGCATAAATGTTTTTCATGGCTTATTTATAGTAGCCAAAAACTAAAAACAAAAACAAAAAAACAAATGTCCTTCAACTGGTTATGGATTTTTAAAAATGTGATACAGACAATAAAATTCTACTCAGCAATAAAAAGAATGAACTATTAATACATGAAACCAGACAGATGAATCATAAAAGCATTAGGCTAAAACAAAAACTGGCCAATTTTTTCTGTGAAGGGACAACATGGTTTTAGGTTTTACAGACCACAAAGCTTCTGTCACTATTCACTGCCACTGTAGTGTGAAACAGCCATACATAAACATAAGTGTAACTGTGTTCACATAAAACTTTATATATGACAGGCAATGGGCCATATCAGGGGCAATAACTTGCCAGCCCCCGTGCTAAATCAAAGGACCCAGACACATAAGGTTCCACTATATAATTCCATTTACATGATGATATGAAAAAGGCAAACACATAGAAACAAATCAAATCAGTGATTGCCAGGGTCTGGGGGTAAGGGTAAGGTATTGATTAGAAAGGGGCACAAGGCAACTTTTTTGAATGATGAAAATATTCCCTATCTTGATAGTGGTGGTGGTTACATGACTGTATAGATGTCAAAATTTATATACCTCTATACCTAAAAAGGGTGAATTTTTCTGTATGCAAATTAGGCTTTTATATTCCTGCCTTAAGGAGGGAAGGGGGCTTGCGGGAAGGAAGACTTTCTTTGGTCTCCAATTCAAGAAAACCAAAGGAAAAAAATTTTTGAGATAATAAAAAAATTAAGGAATTTAAACTGACAGATATCTGGTGATATTTTAAAAATTGTAGTTTTTAAATGTGATAATGGTACCATGGTTAATTTTTAAAAAGAAAAATAATATACGCATGGAAGTTCTTACAGATGATATTACGTCTGGGATTTATTTTAAAATAGTGTAGTTGAGATGGAGATAGAAATGTACTGAAGGTGTTGAAACTGAGTGGTGGGCAAATAGGGGTTCATTATATTATTCTTGCTACTTTTAAGTGTGCCTGAACAGTAGTCAAGTTAGGGAGGGTAAAAATGAAAAAAAGTGAGGAAGAAATAAAAACCATAAAATAGAGATTATGCACTTAGTGTCAGGTAGGTGAAGAAGAGTGATAAAGTCTGAGGATAAAAGCATTCACATCAAATATTAGAAATAACATATGTGAGTTCCAAACACATACACTGGCATCCTCTCTCTGAAGACCTTAAAACTATGAAGATACAATTATATACTCACACATATGTTTACAAAAAATGCACATACAATGTGAAAAGAAGTTAAATACAAAATGAGCTGTTTTCTACAATTCAGAAAGCAGTGAGGTATATAATAACATAACCAAAACACAACAACAGCAGCAACAAAAAAATACTGTATTATCTGGTTCCAGGATAGTCACTTGCAGTACAACCAAATCTGCTTCTAATTTCACAATTTGTCTTAAGTTGTTAAGACATATATAATTAAATGAGAAAATAGGAGCAAGAAAGTGACAGGGGATTTTTAGTAATAGTTTAGCAGAAAACATAGCTGACTATGTCAGGATAAATATCCATTTTAACTAGGCAGACTGCTAAAGAAGAATATATACCTAATATTAATGCTGGAAATAGTTGTAGAAGAATATTGTCTGAACTTTCTTAATCTTATAATAGCTTGAGTGAAGATACTATCTAAGAATAAAATCAGAAATTAACTATACCCATGGTTTTCTTCATAATATTGTAGAACACGCCACCCTGCTGGAACATGTGAGGAAGTCCCTTTGCATAAGACCACACATCTTCTCCTATAAAATCAAAACAGATTCAGTATTAGCAACAAACAAAAGAATTCAATCCAGGGTTGCTTTAATGTGGATTAGCCTCTAACAGAGATTGTAAGGCAGATCTCCAAAATAAGTGACGCAGCCTCATGTAACACAGGGAGATGATAAGGAGTGATGGGGTTATGGCGCACAAGAAAATGCATGGCCCATATAAAGGTGACAGCCGCTGCCAGGTGCTATCATGGAAGAGTGTAGGCCCAATGTTTCAAGATAATATCATTTGTCAAGAGAAGCCAGAAATCTGTGGTTTTAATGTGAATGCTCCCAATTTTTAAATGTAGGAACTAATTCAGAAATATCTTTAATACTACATGTGTCAATATTGGGAATATTAAACAAAACAGATCTGAAAACTTGATATAGCTCAAAGGAAACTGGTTTGCAACCCTGGACTAGAACAACAGAAATGGTTATAGAAAGATAATTTTTAAAAGTATAATATAAAAATGTATTTTCTGTATTTATGTTCAAACCAAATAAAAACAGAAGAATGGACTAGGGAGAAAAGTAAATAGGTAAGCTGAAGATAAGTAATTATGTTGTATTTTGTTGTTCCAAAGTGGTCTTTTCAAAGTAGAAATTCTGGGGGAAAATAACTTGTTGAAGATTTAAAATAACCTTTAGAAGTCACAAAATATCTACAAGCAAACCACCATTTCACAAAAACGTTTGTTCAAGCACATTCTTTAATAGTGCCTACTTCAATAAGAAGTTTCAAATAAAAAGTTAAGGATGATAACCCATGTAAAGAATGGAACATAAGAGTTACTTTTAGTTTGTAGAATGTGGCTGTTTGGTTTCATTATACTTCCATTATTTTCTAATATAATAATGTGCAGTACTACTTTTATAATCAGGACTTTCTAAAGTTAATTTTAACAAAGAAAGGTTAACTTTTATCTTTCTTAGTAGAAGGTTATACTATCAGATATGGGCTGTGAATGGAGGTTACTTATGAGGTGAATTAATCAATACATACTTACGGTCTCACAGAGCTCTGACCCCTTTCCACATTTAGAAACAAGAATGTGAATTTTCATGACAGTTGGCTGATGTTGTTCAGTATATCAGTTAAAGTATATACTGCTATATTTATATTTAATGAATTTATTGTTAAACTTCATTTGGACAAATTATTTCTGTGGTAACATTTCATTTAGTTATTACTGTTTTCTTAAATGTACTTACTATTTTATAAAATATTTTAAAAATATCATTTGCTTGGAAAGTACATAAAAAAATTTTACAGTAGAACATATTTTTTAGTAAAAATCTAAACATGCACCAAAATAGTGAACTCCTCAGAACTGAGCACCTAAATATTAGTAAGAAAAAGGACATTTCTTAGCACTTTACATGTCCAACTATTTCTTACTTAAGCAGGCAGAAATCTAAGAAATAAGAACACTTACTGGAGTGTTTATCAATCTTGTTTTCATTATCTTCCCCTAAGGATCCTTTTTAGACATTATGTGGCTAATACACCTGCATCATGACATTTGAATATTAGAGGATACAGTTTGTTTATGTACTATATGTATATCTAAGCTGTATTCATTAAATAGAGTAAAATTTTTTCATCCTCTCCCTCCCCCAAGAACTAGTTTTCACCTGCTTCAGAGTAATATGGCTCCACTGAGTATGCATGCTCTATTGCTTTAAGAAAGGCTTTAAGGGAAGTATAAATACCATCTAAACCTCTATCTATTATCTGCCCAGTTCCGAGTAGGCACTTTTTACATAGTTTCATTTTCTTATTACCTCTAAGCCCTATTTTACAGACAAGGAAATAAACCCAGAGAGTTTATATCATTCTCTCATGATCAAACAGCTAGTAAGTGGTAGAGCCAGGATTTGAACCCTATGTATCATTCCAAAGTTTATACCATTTCCACTGATATTAAACCTCTAGTAGAGGCCAAACTGGGTTACAACAAATTTGACAGAACTATCCATGGTTGTTACATATTTTCTTAAAGAAATATGTTAACAACCACAACTAGTTTCCTGTGGTATTCAAATACTTCCACAGAAGTCATATCTACTAGTAATAGAGCCAAGGAAAGGGATTAGAGTGGGGGAGGCAAATGAATAAGTAAACCAACAGATAATATAATGAAAACTTGCAATAGGTGCTACAAGAGAAATAAAGAGGATACAATGATAGAGGGGACCTACTTAGAGTGGTTAGCAATGGTCTCTCAAACCCTTACCTCTAGGTAAGGTGATCAGGAGGAGAAAGCCTATCTTAAGAAGGCATTATTTAAGCCTAAACCAAAATGAAAAGGAGCTAGCTATTAGAACAACATAAAGCTTAATGAACTATTTTCTAAATTAACATAGCAGCTTAGCTCACATTTGTTAATTCACAAAATAATTTCTGAACTTTAAAACTTGGAATTTTCTAATATGACGTCATTTTTCATTTCCCAGCCCATTCCAATCTAAACATCAATAGTTTCCTAGTACTCTTTACACAAGGTTGTACATAATTATCCCCAAGTTGAAATTTTTACAAACACATCACTTTCTATTAAGAATATCTTCTATATAATTCAAATACTGCTATAAGAGAATTAGAGGTAGAAAACTATTATTTATGGAGGAACTAATATAGGCCTGGGACTGTCTTAGTACTTTAAAGCAGAAAGTCTCTCAAGTGCTACCACTATAAAATTAGCAAAATACTCTGCTCAATTTTTGTATCTGCAGTGGAAGATTTAAAAAAATTTGTGGTTTGACAAGGGCTGCAACATAAATGTTGGAGGTGAAGAGAGGAAGGTGATCTTAACAGGAAGACATTATCTTGGTGAATTCATTGCACTCCACAGTCCATAGTACTCAGATATTCAGGTCCAGAAACCTCAAACCAAAACCAAAAGTGACTAATTATAAACCAAAATTATATGGTACAAATTTTTGTTATGAAATATATTGTCATGCTGACCAGACTTTCAGACTGATGGTCATAATCTCACCCATGCCAATTTATTAAATGTACAAGTAAACATAATCCTTACTTGCACTCATACTGTACATCAATATTTATTTTATATCAGAAAGCTACATGAGTAATCAGAATAGATGCTTGATGAACATGGAATCAGTAAAGAGATACAGATCTTTCAGCCAGGACTGATCACATACTCCTGCCCCTTAACAGAGATTACCTTCCTTGTTACCAGAATTTTCATGAACCCTAGATAATTTATCTTTTCCCCTTTGTACAGCAGTGTAATAAACAGTGCCAAATTCTACTTTTCAACTCTTTTTCAGTGTTCAGTGCTGACCATCCATTCCATTTCTGCTGATGCAGCCTTTGTTTAGACATGTTAATGTCATCTATTTAATTCAATCAAAAACATTTCAAAGTGCTTACTACCTGCTGGGCACTACACTAGGTGCTGAGCATCCAAGGTTAATTATATGAGCCACATCCTCAAGAGTTCATCTTCTTTTGAGGAAGAACTTGTCTTTCCTAATTTTGACCTAAAAGACTACCAGTTGTTTTTTCTTTTTAAAGTGCCTTCTGCATATACCTAATTTTGTCCATTTTGTCCTGATGTGGTGACTTTATTTAATTTTCAGAGTTCTAGGAGTATTATACTGTTGCCCAGTATACCAACTTCAAGGGGTATTTTATATAGAGGAGGAAATTAAAGCATGGGGGAGTTAAGCAGCTTACCTAAAATCACTAAGTTCATAAGTAGTGGAGCCAAGTTTCAAATTCTAGGTCTTTCTGACTGAAGGTCATACAATCTTTCTTATTCCATGCAGTCTCTAAGAAACTAAAAATTCTGAGATAGCAATAGGTAAAGTGCCTAGTATATTTCTTGACATATCCCCCAAATTCAATGACTTTGTCTGCCAAAATAAAATCAGTAATTATAAATTTATACAGGGCATTTTGATCTCCTACTAACTACTAGGCCCCCAAATTTAACAAGCCAGGAATAAGTAATCTCCATTTTGGAAGGTACTGATATTCAGTACTTCTAGAAAACAGAATCAAAACCCCAATCACTATTCTAATTGAAAGCTCTAATCTCAGCAAAAATATAGCTCTTCTGATATGTAATATATTTCCATTTTTACTTCTACTTTAAGCCTTATTATGTAAAGCATATTAACACTAATTTAAAAACACAAATTAAGCATATAAAAAAAATGCAAAAAGTGCACCATTGAATCATATCTCAAATCTAAAGCTTTAAATTACACTCTGTTGCTAATATATTTTCCTTTAATTTATGCTGTTATTTAAAAAAAAAATGCTTCTTAAGCAACCTCATTAATATCTACCTCTGTTCTTCATGTTTCTCATGAGTTACAGTAAGTTCATTATAATTGAGAGCACAGAGTCACTGAGAAAGGAAATCCCTTGAACACAAATCCTAACGTACAAATAAGAAAAATGTGATGAACTGGGAAAGAGAGAACAGGAAATGGAGGAGAGAGACTATTTGGTGGAAGTGCAGTGAGAATATAAACACTAGAAACTGCAATTCATCAAATGGGAAGTCTTGTAATCACATGACATGCAGGAAAATAAAATTTAAAAATAAATGAAAAGGAGAATGGTGGGCAGGCTCAATAAAGCCAAGGTGGGGGGGGGGGGATGAAAATGGCTTCAAATGGATATATCACAAGCCTATTTAAGGAAAACAAAAAGTTGTATTTAAATAATCTGAGGACAGTTAAGGGACTACTTTCACTTTCGTATGTTTTCTTAATATTTACCCAATAGAGAACCACACTAGTATCTATCCATTAACTGACAAAAAACTAAAGAAAATAATTTTCTCCTAAAATATATAATCAAATAGTTTTTATGAAGACCAGATTTTTTTCACAAAAATAGAAAAACTCAGTGTGTCATATTAACAATTAAAAAATACCATTGAGTTAAACTGATCTTACCCATTAATGTTGCTAAAAGACATAAGGAGTACATTTCTTTGTCAGCTTGCTCCTGAAGTTCTTTAGATGACAGTTTACCAGTAACAGCAATCTCTTCTTGTTTCACAGTGTGGGCCGAGTGTGCTGCAGCAGACTGACCACCTTCTGCTTTACTTTTTAGAATCTCTATTGTAATTCTGTCACCATGCTGTAAAGGAACTGGCTCCTTTTCCATTCCTGCCTGAGGTGGCATTAACTCTTTAGGAGGAAAGCCATATCGAATACACTGCAAATACGGAGGAATGTTGAATTCTCTGGCTATGCTTTCCTGAAGTTCATAAAAGGTTGTTGAAGACTTAAGAGTAACCATGGACTGTCGCCCATCATTAGTTGTTATTCGGATCTTCTTTTCCTTAGAAGTTGTTGGTGAATAGGGAGCCTTGGTAGGGGTAGCAGGTGCAGAGGATGGACCATCACGAATAGCACTGGGAGAAACAGTCCTGGGCTGCCCTTTTTGTTCTTGTTTTAACTTCTCTGTTTTCCGTTTCTGCATTGCAGAAGCCTGTTCCGTAATATTCTGTTGAATAGTTCTTTCAGTTTTACTCATGTTTAACTCCTCCTTGTGCAAAGTTTTTGTTTTCTGTCCAGTAAGAATGATTTTAGTTGGGAGCTGAGACTCCGACTCTTGTCCTTGTACATCTCCAACTCTTTGGGCATGAGCACCATCTATATTTACAGGAGTATAATCATCAGGATTCTTTTTAGCAGTCTGATGCAGTATAGTGTGGACAACTTTCTGAACTAGGATTTCACTCCCAAATTCACCTGGAAAGTGCTTGGTAACAAGTTTCATTGCAACATCATAAACATTACTATTCAAAGATGAATCATTTTCATACTGGAACCAATATACTGTTTCTCTGACCACTCTGCCACCCCATTCCAAAGTAATAGGAAAAGCTTCTGGTAGATTGTCATATTCTTTACCATCCCAAAAATGCTTGAATCCACAACCACATTTGCCACCAGTGGACCTAGAATTAGTTCTGTCCCCATCCAAATATACAATAGACCCATCTCCTCTGACTCTTCGCACAGATGTGCCATGGCACCAATTACAAGCTGTTAGATTACTCAGTCCATAGTCTGGTACCAGAACATCTTTCACTGAATCATATGAGCAAACCAAATTGTTCAAGGGAAAGCTATAATTTTTGTCAGGCCTCAGCTGTCCGTGAGTACTTTTTGCCAGGTTATACAGTTTCCCTCCTGGAGCCAACCACTCTGGAGGAACATGAAGTTCAGAAAGGGCACCACAGAGCAAACATTTGTGAAGGCGATTATCCATTACTGCTTTTTTAGCAGCTGCTGTGACTTCTTCAGGCTGAACTCCTATCACCCCAGTCCTCCTGTAGAAATACTGATGGACATCAGCAACTAAACTAGGATGGATACCATGTTTGTCCATAAAGACTTCTTCCATAGCAGCAACAAGCCTAAGTAAGTATTTGTCCTGCAGACTTCTGTCTCCTCCAATAACACAACCGCCATCCTCCTCAAGTTTGATGTACTTTTTAATAAGGTCCTGAGGCACACCCCATGCTTTAGGAAGCAAGTTCATAGGCAGTTTGGGCAAAGCAGCCCCTTTTATGCCTACCAAGGGGATATAATGGTTTCTTCCAGAGCTACTCCATGCAATACAGATTGGTTTGTTCAAATGACCATCTCTCCCAGTGCACTTCTCTGCAGGGATGAGCCCAGGCAAAAAGGTGGCTGAATAATCACCAGAGCTTCTCATCCCACTGAGAGAATCTAACAGAATAATAGGGCGATGTAACACATTGGCAAGGCCAAATATGTGGATGTTCCTCAGGCCCAAGGGAACACCCTCAGGCGGTACAAACAGAGGGTCACACTCATTGATAATGTCCTCCCACTCAGCAGCATCAATGAAGTCATGGAACAGGGCTTGATATCGGGCCAGGTGCTGCTGAAAGTGCTGTTTCAGATTCTCTCTCAAGGCATGCCAGAAGAGCTCTCGGCCTACGAGAGCCCGGGACACAGCATGGACCAGGCAGTGTCCGTCCCCGTCCACATGCACTGGAATGAGGCACTCCTGACTTTTATTGGCCCGCTTGATGTCTTCAAGAGTGTCATGCAAATAAAGGAGGCTTCCGGAGCGGTCCTTGCCATAGCCCACCGTGTTAACATGCTCCGGTTCGATGAGGAAGGCGCGGTCTCCCAGTAAAGAGCAATCGAACAGTTCGCCCTGGTTCATGTCCCGGAGAAGCTTAGCCCGGCCCGTCTGTTTGTCCATCCCATAGCGAGCTAATATGGGCGACAACAATTTGCAGTGGTAGTTGGAAAGGCCCATCACCTTTACCAGTTCCGTGTTCTTCTTGGGTGCCCCCGTCACCCCCAGCAGCGCGTTCCGCAGCAGGTTGTGTAGCACTACGTCCGGGTCCGTCACCTCCTCCACCCCCAGCAGCTGTTGCTGCTCGTGCCGCTGTCCGCACTCAGTACACTCGATGCTGACAGAACCGGAGGCGGGGAAGAACAGACGCGCCTGGCACTTCGGATCCGGGCAGCTTCCGGAGAGGATTCTCCGGTCTCTCCGCTTCGAGAGGCCCCCCGGAGCAGCCGCAGCCGCCGCCGCCAGGGACGGCGGAGTCTGCGGAGCCTGAGGGGGAGGAGGTGGCGGCGGCAGCGGAGGCGGCGGCGGCGGCGGCTGAGACATAGCTCTCGGCTCTCGTGTCTCGCTCCCGTCCCAAGCGACCCTCAAAGGCTCATAGCCCAGACCCTCACCGGCTCGACTCGGTCTAGTCCAGGCCCAGGACGAATCACTTTCCTTTTCCTACCAGCTCCTCCTCCTCCTAAGCGAAGGCGGAAGCGCCGGACGTTGTTTCTCTTCTTACTTCTCCACAGCCTTAGCCGTTGCCCCGAACGTAACGGCCACCACCCTAACCCGCACTCACACTCACTCACTCTCGCTCTCTCTCCCTCAGACACACGGACATACACGCCCTCACTGAGAGTGCGCAGGCGCGACTTCCGCTCTGCCTTCTGGGAATTAGAGTCTTCCAGTCTCTCTATTGGCCATCCAGTGCTGGGATCTTAGGTACGTAAAGATCTACAAATACCGTGAGGCCTGGCGGTTCAGCGCCCGCAGAGAGGAGGAAGAGGAAGGCAAAAGGAAGGAGGGGCAGAAAGGAAGACAGTCACTCACGTTGCCGCTGGGAGTTGTAGTTCTCAACTGGATCCTCTTTATCGTTTCCCCCACTCTGGGGCCCAAGCAAAAGAGTGCGAGAGACCACCTTTCCTAGGATGCACTTCGGTACGTCCAGATTCACTTCCCCCTTAGACGGAGGGAAGGATAGGGGGAAGCGTGTTAAAAAGCAGAGTTAAAGGGAACGGGTGTCCAAAGGAGAAAGTTTGAAGTTCACGATTTCTAGAAGGGGAGGGAAATGAAAGGCCCTCAGTGAAGAAGGTACAGTAAATAAATGTCCAGTGATATGGCGGGTTGGGAAGTTGAGAGAAATGGTCTTCTCTAGGTTGGAGGTCTTAAGAAAAGGGGGAGAAATAGTGAATTGATTCTCAAAGTATTTCTTAAGCTCTTTTTTTTTTTTTTTTTTTTTTTTTTTTTTTTTTTTTTTTTTTTTTTTTTTTTTTTTTTTTTTTTTTTTTTTTTTTTTTTTTTTTTTTTTTTTTTTTTTTTTTTTTTTTTTTTGCCACTTTCTGTTCTCATTCCTCCCGCTGTTCTAGCCACGGAGGCGCCTGATCCTCGTTTTCTGCCTTGTTCTCCTCTACTGAGGGTCGCTGAGGCGCCATTTGTTTCCTCGTCCCCGGTTCTTTGCAGTTCACAGTGCAAGTAATAGCTCCTCCCTTCAGAGAATAATAAAACCTATCACTTATTAAGTTCTTAATATCTCTTTGTCACAGAATTTACGTACACTATACCATTTGCTCTTCATAATAAACTTGTTAGGAAACACGTCCAGGAAGGAAGGAAATGACTTGCTTAAGTTTACGCAGTCAGTAAGTGACTGGATAGGCATTCAGACCTAGATCGATAGGCATTTTACAGATAGGGACATAGGCCGGAAAAGTTAGGCCAACGTGAGTAGCTACCTTCTGGTTACTGTTATAGTTGATGAAAGGATAACCAGCCTAAGAGAAAGTCTTAGAAAATTTATTTGAGCCAAGCTAATGACAATTGCTGGGAAGCAAAATCTCAATGGATTGAGAAAACGCTCCAGAGAATGCAGTTTTGCAGCTTATTTTATACGTTAAAATCAAAGGAGGAGATGGAGGGTTACTTGAAATTCATTGTTGGTAGAGTAGGGAGCTGGGAGAACGCAAAGCGGGGTAAATCTCAGATTGGATAAAAAAGCAAAACACACGCTTCTTTTACAATGTTGAGTACAGAATAGTTAACATTTATAGCACATTAGAGGTGGTGGTATTTGGGCAACAAGATAGCATTGTGGTCTCCTGGTGCTGGCAGTTGTGCTTTTGAGGGATCTGGGAAAGAATATTACTCAGTCATATCAAAGGTATATTATTTTAGATGCACAAAGACAGTAGACAATTTCAAAGGTAAAGATGACCTGTGTCAAATGAAGCTACAGGCCTAGGATGAGACTACCCACCATGACCAGCTTCTAGTGAAGAATTTTTGCATTCAGACCACCCTGTGTGGTTACTTTGGTCTCTGTCTGGGTTAGTATGTGGCTTCTCTTTCCTCACATAGTATACATAATATATTCACCATATATGCCATATATGTGATCCTCACACCAGTCCTGTGATGCCTTTACCAGGTATGGTTGACTCCATTTAATTATAGAAACAGACTAGAAGGAATTAAGTGACTTGTCCAAGGCAAATCACAGGTGTATCTCAAGACTCAGAGAGTGCTTTTTACACTACTTCTACGAAAGAAAGAAAACTATAAAGATCAGACCTTTTGTTAGGCCTCCAGATCTCTTTGTGACTGAAGAGATTGTAAGAACATGTATCCTTAAGGGGGAGAAGGAGCTTTATTTTATTATCTACGTGCTAGGAAGCTGCCTTTTCAGCAAAACATTCATATGTTAATTGAAAACTAGTATTATTTTATTATTGTACAGACAACCCCTTTCACTTACCATTCTGGAAATTACTGCTTTCAAAACCTTAGATAACTGAACTGCCTCAAAATTTCTGAAACATTTGGCACAAAATAGATACATCAGTTCCATCCATGAGGTCATTTCAGTCTTCTATAGCTGCCAAAGGAAATGTTTACCTGATTAGGTTTTTTTAGTAAATAGAATTTGATGCTTGAAGTGAACCATCTGTAAGATAGACACCCCTGAAGGGTGTTAGTGCTAACATTCACCTAATTATTATCTTTAATTTTCTTCAAAAGAAAAAATATGTTTGGGAGAAATGTTTGTAAATATTTTTGGAAATCCTTCAAATGTTAATTATTTTCTCACCCAATCTTACTTGGCCCATCCAAAAATATTGTTACCTTCAAACATGATAGGTAATGTTACTTATCTTGAATGGGATAATTTTCAATAAAGTTTTTCTTACAGAATTAATCCATGCAGGAAAAGCTGTTTATTTCTCTTTTGACACTAGTTTGGTGGAAACTGCATATGTGTTCTTGGAACTGATTTTTTAATTGAGTGTTTATAAGTTGAGAAACGGGATATGCCCTTTAAGTGGAAATTATTTTCTACCGTGACTGAGAAGTTACATCTGCAGTGAAATTTTATTTTTCTCATACAGAATCCAAAGACTTGAATTATAAAAGTGGCAGCAATGTGCAATTCTAACACTGTCAGCACTTTTATGTCTTAACACGACCAAGCCAAATTTTCCTTATTGGTGATACATATGAACAGTGAAATAGACTTTTGAAATTGCACCTGAATATGTCATTCTGAATTATACCTTGACAAAATAACCATTCCCCATCCTATTGAAGAAATGGTCAACCTTTTTCTGGCTTGTCCAGCACAATCCACTTGACTGATCTAATGTTCATTTTCCCATATGGAACCTTGATTAGTTAGAAATATTTTCCCAAACTAAATTTGATACTTAAACCCATTTGTTACTATTGGTCTCCTAGTTTTAAGGATTATACTTTTGACAGGAAAAATAGAAATACCCTGATATAAAGCATAATTAATGGGGACAGGGAGAGAAGGTAAGTTTTCGAGCAATTCTAGAATTAAATTAGATCATTTAACCTGAAAGTCCCATTTAATGAAGCTGTAGATGCAAAGTTCAGAAAGTAAGAAACCTAACATAAATAAAGAGGCCATGATATTAACCTTGCTAAGTTCAATATGTAAATTAATTCTTTACAGGCACTTAGAAGGCACTTATAAAGTAAGAAAAATATGACATACTGTTTCTTATAAGGCCATAGGAGTGCTGAAAGCTTCTAACCTGCTTATGTGAGAATACACATGCTTCCTTCCTCTTCCTCCAAAATTCCATGATCTTAATTGCCTAGTAACTTCCACAAGATTTTTGTAAAAAACATTAGTTCTTGTTCTTATTTCAGTATTCCAGGCAGGAAAAATGAGCTGGGCATTGACCTCTGTTAGCTGCTGTGATACATAACTCTTCTATCACCATCATCCTAGCATCACTCGTATCTGAATTGCCAAAATTGAGTTAAAACTGAAGCCTGTTTGTTTGTTTGTTTTCTCCTAATTTCTAGTGTGGCACTTCTAAACTTCCTGTATTGCTTTTAACAAACCTGGTAAATGCAAAAGCTATTAATGTAAAACTAAAAGGCATCCACTTCACAACAACAATTATAATTTTTTCTCTTTTATATTAGAAAAGGAAGGGAATCATAACTTTGGGGATTGTTTTAAGCCACCCACATACTTTGTTCTATGAAGTGTACATTTGTACTAAGAGTTTACTGTGTTACTCCAGATATCTATTCCAGATGATCAAATGAGTCATGAGTTTTTGTTGAAGCTTGGGGTGTGTGTGGGAGGGACTTAATTGCTAAAGTAGATATAGGAATTTAAAGGAATGCAGAAGGCAATCCCTATCCCAAAGGAGCTCAGAGTCTAATTGAAGAAATTGGCTAATCTATACAAGTAAAGCATATAATCAATCAAAACGCAGAAGAATAAATATTACAAATACTATGAAAAAATGTATTGCGGGCTTATTATAGGACAGATACTTTCAAGTATATTATCTTAATCTTTAAAATAATCCTGTGAGATAGGTAGTATTGTCCTTATACAGATGAGAAGATGTAACACGGAAAGGTTAACATTATTATTACCTGCTACCCAGCTAGCAAGTAGCAGAGCTGGGCTTCAAATCAGGTTTTTTTCTTCCTTGTTCAGCCCTCACTTCTTCCTCTACCTCACAACTGCATAGTGATTTTAGAGACATTTAGCCCAAAAGTGAGTGCAAACTGGTGAACAGTGGCTGAACTTGGTTTAGATGTGTTTTTGTTTGGCCAGCAGCAGTTTAACTTTCTTTTGACTGTGAACATCTTTGGGCAGTGGCCAGCACTTCACACTTTTAAGATTGTGCAGAAGGCCCCCTTGACACAAATTACCTCCCTGGCTCCAGAAAGCATTTGTGTCTTCTGTATCAGGCAGTAACCTGAGACAGAAAAGAGCTATTCTCAAAAGGCTCTTGGAGAAGGTATATCCAAGGATGGAAGGAGGACTTCACAAATAAAAAATTGCAGAGTATTTGAGGAAGAATGATTGGCATTATTTATCATTATGTAAAGGTGAGAGAGATCAAGTACAAAAGCTAAAAGTTAAGCCGTAGCACAGTAGTGCTCCAACTTTAGTAAGCCTCAGAAGCAAATGTAAGGCTAAAACAGATTGCTGAATTCCACCCCACATTGAGTATATCTGGGGGGAAGCCTGAGAATTTGCATTCTAGCAAGTTCTCTGGTATTGTATCACACTTTGAAAATCACTGCTAACCAGACTGTAGGGCACTTTTGAGGAAGGGCTTAAGCCAAGATTTTGTTTGTTTCTGTTGTTTTAAGTACAAAAGGGAATCGCCTGATATAGAATGTTTAGAAAATAAGTAAAAAAGAAGAAAATTAAAGTAAGTCTGTTATCAATTAGAGGTTACAGTTAACATTTTTGATGGATCTTTCCATTTCTTTTTTCTAAAAAAAAAAAGTGTATACTTTTTAAAGAAACTAAAATTGTGACATCCTCATCGTAACCATTAACACTTACTGAGCATCTGTTTTGCACCAGGGTCTTTACATGTATTTACTTAGTCCTTATAATATTCTTATGAGCCAAACACTATTATTATCATTCTTATTTTACAGATGATAAAACTGAGGCACAGAGAGGTTAAGTAACTTATTTAGTGTTTCATTGCTAGCAGGTGGTATGATTAGGATTAAAACCCAAGCAGTCTGGCTCCAGAGCCTGTATGCTTAACCATTTTGCTATACTGACTGTTAGGCCACACTGACCATTATGCTATACTATAGTGCATCTGTTTTTAACATATTATTTAATCACATCAAGAAAAATCTTGATTAAATATTTTTGTCCAATATTTAAAATGAAAGCCTTTTTTTTTTTTTAATTTTATAGGCATACCTCATTTTATTGCATTTTGTTTTATTGTACTTTGCAGATACTGCATTTTTTCCCAAACTGAAGGTTTCTGAAACCCTGCATGGAGCAAGTCTGTTGATACCATTTAGCCAACACCATGGACTCAGTTTGTGTCTCTGTGTCTACTTCCAGTGAAGATGCTGTGAAGATGGTTGAAATGACAGCAGGATTTAGAATATTATAATACATAAACTTAGTTGATAAAGTAGCAGCACTGTTTAAAAGGATTGACTCTGATTTTGAAAGAAGTTCTGTGGGTAAAATGTCAAACAGAGAAAGCCGTCATGAAGGGAAGAGTCAGTTCATGCAGCAAAGATCATTGTTGTCTTATTTTAAGAAGTTGCTACAGCCACTCCAGCCTTCCAACAATCACTCAGCAGCCATCAACCCTGAGGCAAGACCCTCTACCAGCAAAAAGATTACAGCTTACTGAAGCCTCAGGTGATGGTTAGCATTTTTTAGTAATAAAGTATTTTAAAATTAAGATATGTACATTTTTAAAGATATAATGCTATTGCATACTTACAACAGTATAGTATAAACAAAACTTTTTATGTACCAGAAAACCAAAATATTTGTGTGACTTGCTCTATTTTGATACTTGCTTTATTGTGATAATCTGTAAAGGAGCCCGCAACATCTCTAAGGTATGCCTGTAAAATATTTCAAACACTCAAAAGTGTACAGAAAAATAATATAAAAAATATTCATGTACCCACTGTCAGGTTTAACAAATGTTAATATTTTAGCGTATTTGCTTTAGAATCCCCTTTCCAAAAAAAAAAAAGAAAAAAAAAGAAAAAAAAACACATTATAGATTTAGTAAGACTGATTTTGAGGTTAAATTTTACTTAAAATAATATTGTGCCTTATGAGTTATTAGGGGAATTACCATTTCCCTAAATAAAAATAGGATATTCTTCAACTTAGTAATGGAGGAAGAATTTAGTGAACAACTTCATAATTACTGTTGCCATTATCATGATATCCCAGTGAACACTCCTCCCCCTTCCATACCCATGGGCTTTATTAATTACTCGGTGATAAAGGTAATATACATAGATAGTAACATAAAGCTAGGTAGTGTGACTTGTACGGCTTACTTAGTTTTCATGCTGCATGGCCTACCTCCCTGTGATGAAGGTCAAATTCCACTAAGATAATGTCTCTACATTGTCCAATACAATTATCTGTGGTGATAGAAGAGTCCTATGTATGTTCTGTCCAACTTGATACCAGTAGCTACATGTGGCTATTGGGCACTTGAAATGCGGCTAGTACAACTGAGAAACTGAATTGTTCATTTTATTTAAATTTAAGTAGCCACATGTGGCTAGTGGTTACCATATTGGAAAGCATAGATCTAGGTCCTCAAAGTCCACATTGCAAACAGTGAGTCCCAAATTCCAGTGAGTCCTGGCTCTGGTGGCGTGTCATGGGATGAGGACTGATTGCAAAAGGGAACAAAGGAATTTTTGCACTGATGGAAGTGTTCTTTATCTTGATTATAATGGTGGTGACATGAATATATATATTTGCCAAAACTCAACTGGCTGTACTCTTAAAATGGATATGTTTGTTGTACATAAATTATATCTCAGTAAGTTGATTAAAAGAGAAAAAGTTGAGTTTTAGAGACAGTAGTTTGACCTCACATCTATAAAGCATGCCTTCTGCAATGCCATTTTTTTCTAGGATCCACCAAAGTCATGACTTGATTATAGGACCCTGTGTGGTCTGGGCCCAGGCTACTTCTCTGACATTATTTCCCTGGCTCATGCTTCAGCCCCACTGGTCTCCTGGATGGTCCTCAAACACTCTAAGTACATTCCTGTCTCAAGGCCTGTGCACTTGCTCTTCTTCCTAGAAAACTCTTCCCCAAATAATATTCATTTAGGTATCTGCTAAATGTCAGACATGATGCCATTTCTTCTGGCCTTTTTAAAATAACTACCTTTCTTCTTTTCATCCTCCATTTCCTTATCCTGCTCACTTTCTTTACAGCACTGATCACTGTCTGAAATTTTGTTACTTGTCTGTTGTCTTCCTTCCCCATTAGACTGTAAGACTGTTCATAAGGGCAGGCAGATTGTTGATTGTTGGATTCCCTGTGCCAGGCACACAATAGCCTCAATAAATATCGTAAAATGAGTGACTCTCATCCATGGCAATGATTCTCAGCTTGAGATCCAAGCATATGTTCATAGAAAATCCACATAGTCTCTACAAGATTTTAAAAAAAATTTTGGGTTGCTATTTTGATATTAATCTAAAACAAAGTGTTACTATTTGATTTTCCAAGTGAGCCTGAAGTTTTGAGTGCCTGAGTTCATGTTGCATTTAGGATTTTGACAAAATGTATAGATAAAGATTTCATGGTAACTTTGGTAGGACAATTAAGTTTTCATATGTCACACAGTAGCCTAGACATGCCAAACTCATAAGAATCAGCACTTTTAACTGTCAGTGCCACATTCCAGTTGGAAACAGAAACTGCACAATGCACATACATACATATACTCAAAACAAATTAGTAACTGTAAGTGAACTAGTAAATAACACAATGGAGAATTGTTTTTTGGTTCCCAGAAATAGATTAGATACTATTTAATTTAGATTTCATATACTCAAAAATACTAACGTTATCTTATAGTGAATAAGACTGCTTTACAGAGTTATCTAGTGATACTCCATTAAAATTGACATTCCAGGATTTTTGTAGCACCAGAATTTTTACTAAAATATAAGACCCTTTTATTTTGAACTAGGAGCAAAAAACTTAGGTGTTATTAATACAATATATTCGTGCAAACAGGTATCATTTCCATTGACATTATTAAACATACAGAAGCATATTTAATGTAAATCAGAAGTTGAATCTTAATGCTCATAAACCTAACGTTTTACAATTCAAATTAACATTAAATGGCTGGACCAAATAATCACTGTTCTTAGAACAAGAGAATGCTTATTCCTACAATTATATTACCTTTGCCTCTTCCTTTTTTTTCTTTTCTCTTTATTTAGAACACAGGGGGTACTTTTGGAGTAAAAGAAAATAAAGTTCGAGAATTTACTAAAAGAAACAACTGTTGTATCTTCAGTAATAGTCTTGGGTTAATGTACAACGGTCTGACTTCTCTTTCTGAACCTTCTAACTCTGTCCCAAATACAGTCTAACTCAGTTCCTTTCGTGTGTGTGACATAAAAAGGTCAGGACAAGTAGAACTTGACACATTTTTCACATGTATAGTTTCATAAGACATTTTAACAGGTAAGAGGAGAATAAGTCCAAGCGGCATGCTTTTTTAGCCCTGTGGGTCATTTGTGTAAACATTTCATCATATTCCAAGATATAAATGCATCATAGTGATGATGTATAAGAATTCAAATTCAAAGCAGTTTGCAAGCAGGGGTTTTTAAGTGGGCAGCAATATATTGCAGACAATTATATGTGTGTGCTAAATTAAAACATCGGCAGTAGGTGTCAGTAGATAACAACATCACAGAGTGCCTCAAGTTCAATATTGTTTAAATGACAGTAAATGGACAGTACAACTTTCTTTTTTCTTAATCACTGTCCTAATCATATGGGAAAATACTATTTACTGATGTCATTGTTTCAAACAATTTAACTGCATTACATAAACAACAAACAAAAACACTCCCTCCCATATGCAATCCCTTCTTCCTTTCCAAAGTTACTTATGCTTGGTAATTTTTTCCCCCACATGAACTTACCTTTATACATTGTTAAATTGATTTTGGAAGTATTAAATGCCTGCTCTAAGAATTCAAACAGTACTGAAAATTATAAAGTAGTTTCACCTTTAATCATAAATTATATCTCTGTATGTGATTAGATACACTTGTTCCTCACTTCTATTTCTTCTTACTCTAATGTCAACTTGTAGGCCCTGATTGGGTTGGAGACAGACCAAAAGGCAAACTGAGTTGAGGGATGTAGGTCTGGATGGCTAATTTTCAAACAGAAAAGTCCGTTTTGTAGGTGTTGTGGCATGGTGGTTAGAAGTCCTGGTTCTGAAGTCCAACTGGCTCAGTGGAGTCCCCAGTTTTTGAACTTGGGCAACTTGTTTGTCTCTTGGTGCCTCAGTGTCTTCATAAAATGAAAGTCGTCATTGTACTGTAGTGAGAATTAAATTAGCGAATACTGGTGTAAAGTATTTAGAAAGGAGCCTGGGACATAGTGAATGCCCAATCATTAGCTATCATTGTCAGGCTGCTGCTGCATATGTGCAGAGATGGGGAAAGAAGAGAAATAATTTAGGAGTGCTTACTATGTGCCATGATCTCCCCATTTGATTTCTATGAGTTAGATATTTTTATTATTCCCTTTTTATACAGATGAAGAATCTAAAATTCAGGGAGGTTACTTACATATGGAAGCAGGAGAACGAATCATTAGACCCATTTCTAGGATGAAGGATAAAAGAAATACTGAAAGCCACTTGGCCTCAGCATATGCTGAGGAATGAAATAAGAAACAGGTCTGTGAAGTCGTACCACCCTTTGGGACCAAGGGACAGTCTTTTAGCATTCAGGACTGGGTGGATGGGTACCCATTATGGTATCAGAAAACTGTGCTTTGGTAATCCTACTGTTTTATGCTGATTGTATTTTCTGTAAATATTTCCCATTTTCTTTTCCCTTAGTCTGTACTAAAATTATTTCTGAATTATCAATTTATCTGATTTGTGCTTTGAGGGAGCAGAAAAGAAAAAGAGATATTTGCCCATCTTCTCCTGGAGTTTTAGGGGACTGTGTCAGTTAGATACCAGGTGCGCTCGGCTTCAAATGTCAGAAGCCTAAGAGGGATAAGAAATGCAGGGAGGAACATTCTGGAGTATTGGCTGCTCTAACCTTGGAAGGTTTTGAACAATGTTTCCTAGACAATAACCTTTCACTTACTCATCTGTCCAGCATGACTCATCCCCCAGAGTGTTGAGTAAGTGGAATTTTATGGTATTAATATTTATGTTTTTCTGACTTTAATAAACATGGTGATGTGGAACGAGCATGGACTTTGGAGTCAGACTGACTTCAGATAAACTCCTGGCTTTGTCACTTAGTAATTGTGTAATTATGGGCTAGTTAGTAACTTCATCTATAAGATAGGAATGATGAATTCTACTTTCCAGAATTGGTATGAAGATGAGATGAGGCAGGAAAAGTGAAAGTAGGATGTAAAACCTCTGGCATACTCAGGCATTCCGTACCTTTCCTTGCTCTGTCAGATTGTGGGTTTGGGTGAGCATATGGCCGTATCTCGTATTTATTTTTTATACTTTTCTACTATAGCCTGTGCTACAGTGCTTTGTTTACAGTGAACATCCTATAAATACCAACTGAATGACATTAGCATACATGCATAGAAACTGAATAATGGGTAAACAATTTTATGTGTTTAAAAAAACTTCTTTTAGTTTTTCAATCACAGTTGGCATTCAATATTATATTAGTTTCAGGTGTACAGCATAGTGGTTAAACATTTGTATAATTTAAGAAGTGATCCCCTCATAAGTCTAGTCCCCATCTGCCACCATTCATAGTTATTACAATATTATTGACTGTATTCCCTATACTGTACTTTACATCCCCATAACTATTTTGTAACTGCCCATTTGTACTTTTTAATCCTTTCTCCTTTTTTACCCAGCCCACCTCCCCTTTATGTGTGTTTTAATGTTTATTTATCTTGTCTTAAAGAAAAACTGCCAAATGTAGATAAATTAAGATGCGGAGTCAGGACTGAAAAGTTGGGCAGGTTGTTCTCTGCACAGGGCCACCAACTCCAGGGGCCAGTGGGACTGAGCTCTAGACCCCATCTTGCTGAGTTCCTGACAGCACCTCGTTTCTGTTTACTCAAAGGCAGACTTCTGTGGGTGAACAACAGCCTCTTCTGACACTAAGGTTACTCTTGTAAAATCATTTGCTGTGCTTGATGGAAATTTTTTTTTAATCTTTTAATTATGAAATACTTAAAATGTAAAGAAGATGTGAAATTCATTTACCCATAAATTGAGATTGCCATAATTGCTATAAGATTTTTAACATAATTTCAGACTTTTAGAAAAATGAAAAAATAGTATAAAGAATTCCCTATACACCCTTCCAGTTATCCAAATGTCAATTTTTTAAAATTCATTTTTATTGTTAGACTTATTGGGGTGACATCTGTTAGCAAGGATTCCATAGGTTTCAGGCATACAATTCTACAGTGCCAAATGTCAATATTTTACCACATTTGTTTATCCTTATCTCTCTGTATTACGTATGCATGTTACTTTTTTCAGGACCATTTAAGAGAAAATTTCCATCCTTCCTCCCTTCCTTCTTTCCTTTCTTTTGTAAGATTTTGCTCTGCAACCTAATCATCATTTGCTACACTCTGATTTTTTCTCCTCTTAAATGCCCCCTGTTCCCTCAACCCTAATTCTCTGAAGTATAAGCCAACTTTTTGGATAATATTCACCAAATTCCTTCTTTCCACTATTTCAAAACTAATTTTTAATATTTATACGATATTTATGGGACTGGAAGTTTGGGAAGAAATGTTTTGTAACTGATTCAATAGAAATTGGATATTCCCAATAAGTCTAACAATAAAAATGAATTAAAAAAAAAAAGAAATTGGATATTGTTGACTGTAAGTGGTAAATAGAATACACGTGAACAAGAGTGGAAAAATAGACACGAAACAAACCCAAATATATTGTGAAAATTGCTAAAAGAGAAAAGAAGTGTTTCTGAAAGGGAGGAAACAACGCATGGGAGAGTGTATTGTGAACAAGTGTTCGGGAGGATGTTCCAAGAGTGACCAGCTCAGGGAAGGTCATAGGCGAGGGCAGACCTTGGCCGGTGAAGAGCTGGAAGGAAGCCAGCGAGGTGGGAGTATAGTGGTGCCAGGAGGTGGCGGGAGAGACATAGAGGCTAACTCACAGAGGGATACCGGAGCCATGTTAGAGCTTTTGATTTTATTCTAGGTATTGGAACCTGTTGAGGGTTTTAAGCAGAGAATGAGATGAACAGAATTATGGTTTTAAATATAACTCCAGCTAATAGGTGGAGAATGACTAGAGAAGACCAATAGTAAATACACTATTCAGAACAACTTTGGCAAATGGAGGTTTTTGATGACCTCAGACTGTATTTCTCTCTTGTCACAGAGTTTACTAAAACCACAATGGCAAATAAAACAGACATTAACTTCATTTGTAAAGAGTTGTTTATATAGTTCATGATGACCACCACAGACTCTTCACAGGTCTGGAAGATCTGGAGTTAGAACTATAACCCCACCCCCCAATTTAAATTTTGTGGGTATTTTATAAAAACTTCATTTTGAAATATTTGAAGTTGCACAAAAAGGGAAGAGTACACTAAATTCCCATTATCTTGGGATTTACCCAATTACTCAGTGATTGTTAAGTTTGCTGACATTTCCTTCATCTGTCATTTTTTTCTTCCTTTGCTGCAGTCTCAAATATGCCATTTTTTCCCTTCGTATATTAAGGATCCATCGCTAAAATATGAACATTTTTTTATCTACCACAAAGCCATATTCCCAAAACTAACAATTTATTGCTAACATCTAATACCAGTTCTGTAACCAAATTTCCTGATGTCTCAAAAATGCCTTTTTTTGATCCACAGAATATATTTGGTTGTTAGAGCCCTTCTCTTTTAGTGGATGGCATTGCTTTTTTCTGTTTTTCTTTTCTTTTTCTTTTATTCATTAAAAAAAATAAGTTATTGACTTATTATAGGAACTGGATTAGTTTTCCTCTAAAATGTCTAAATATTTCATAATAAAAAGTGTTACCCAAAAAAAACCCCCAAAAAACAAAAAACAAACAAAATGTGGGGTTTGAGCCTTTAAACTTCCAGTAAATCAGACCACGTCCCTGGAATGTTCTTTGAAGTGTCTGGCACACAACACAGTCCAGTGAACCATAAACATTCGCCACAGTTGGCATGCACATGCAAGCTGTAAATAAAAGTGCTTGTGCTTAATGTTGTAATTTTGTCATTCAGTTTTCTCAGCCTCTTGACATGCTTACTCACTGTGATTTGTCTTCTGTTATTAAATTAACAATCTGAAAATATAATCGAAGTTTCTGAAACATTTTTTAAAAACAATGCTTCAGTAATGCTTCAGTTTGCTAACCTCAGCCTTCTTCCCCTCAGAAATGAGAAAATTAAACATAATTGAACTGGAAGTAGTATCAGTAAAAGCAAGTTTGGTTCCACTTTAAGGATGTGAAAGAACCATGTTTTCTTTACCTCAGTGACTCTCCCAGAAGGAACGACTTTATTTCTTTGCTGTCATTACCTTCTGTTGCTAGTGGAGCAGTCTTATCACCTGCAGTAACTAGAATTAGGTCACTAGTTCTTTTGGCTTGGTTGTTTCAACAGCTTGTAGTTCATGCATATTATTGTCAGTTTAAAGCAAAAGGATTTTTAAATAGCCATCTAATATTAATCATTTTGAATTATTTATAAGTTTGATGACTCAAAGCAAGGGTATACTTCCAAATTCAGCATAAATCATATTTACAGAAGACTGGACATTTAATGTTATTTGACTTCTTCAAAACAAAAGGCAGTATCTTCATTGAACCTGTGCTCGCACATTCTGGGCTTAATCCTGGCTCACATTTACAAGCTTAGAGAAACCATTTAACTTTTCTGAGCCATAGTTTCCTCATGTGAAATGGATGTACCTTATTTAATTTATAGGGACTTCGGGATAATAAATGAGACTGAATTTAAAGTGTAGCTTGAGTAATTCTGGGTGTGTCTACTGGATCAGGCCCTAAACTAGGAGGTGTTTGACACAGATACATTATTAATTATTTTGAGATGAAGGATACAGAGGATTAGGATCCAGGATCCTTGAATCCTCTTCAGGTATCTACTGTGGCTTCAGCTGTCCTCTCTTGGTCTCTGTAACAGATAAGTACACAGAGGACCGGGCCAGGCAGACGCTAGCCATAAATACTGGAGCCTCTAGGTAATGTCTGGAATGAACTGGGCCTAAAATTGGAAGAGTAGGAAGACGTCTGAGAACCTATCTAGTCCAGTCTCCCAACGGTTAGAGGGAATACTGCCATGTACCATAATTTATTTACCTACTCCCCTAGTGGTTGACATTTAGGTTGTGCCCGATATTGTCCCTTTTACAAAGTGTATGTGACTTTTTTGTACACATATCTTTGGGCACATTTAGGAATATCTCAGTCCTCTGGATTTCAAGAAGTGGAATTACTGGGTCAAAGGAAGCACACATTTAAAATGTTGATTAAGTCTTTCCAATTTACCATCCCCAAAACCTGTAGGCTTCCACCAACAGTGCATAGGCATACACTAACACAAGATGATATCAATCTTTTACATTTTTCTATTCTGAGAGGTAAGAGCCTGGGGGCATTGGGAGCAGCCTGTAGAGAAGAATATTTTACCATTGACATATTTTAGAATCACTGGAGCATGATGGTATGTTTTATTATTTTTTAAATTCTCTACAGACAATGCACCCTCTTATTGCCTGCCTCCTTCCTGCTGACTACTCCTATCAAGCATACCCCATTGGTATACTGCTGCTGCTAAGTAAAAATCCATCTTGCTTTAATTTGCATTTCTCGGATTATTATTGTGAGGTTGAACATAGGCTTATTTGTTTATTGGCAATTTGTATTTCTTTCTTGCTGAATTGCCTATTTATATCTTTGACCTGCTTTTCCTTTTTGGTTATTTTCTTTCTCTCACTATTTTAAAAGAACTCTTTATATAATTTGAACATAACCCTTTGTTGCCCCTGTTGCAAATATTTTCTCTCTCTATCACTCATCTTTTAACATTATATTCTCCTTTGCTATTTAGAAGTGATGTTGGTGTTTGGGGGAGGGTACAAATAAGTTTTTAATGTCATTTAAAATTAGAGATACTAAGAAGTAGGAATACATTTCAAAAACCTATCAAAATGCCAAGAGGAAAATCCACTGTGCTTATCTAAGCAGGGAGTGATGCCCAGGCTCAAAGCAAAGCATAGTAAAAGTCTCTAGGGTGCCGTTTCTTGGTTCCCTCTACTTGCCCCCCAATTCCTATCTCCCACCCTATGTAATCGCTTCCCTGGGATTTTTAGGAGAAGAAGGAAGAATATAAGGAAAGGCAGGGCGCTGTACAAAAGTGTTTAATCTTTAGCAGTCTAGTCAATCCATCATGGCTTCTAGGTTTCGTGTCAGGCTAAGGAAGTTCTTTCCTGCTCAAAATTTGTAAAGATTTTTCTATTTCTTTTTATGAATAGTTTCATTGCTTTGGTTTTTTACATTTAGATCTTTAAATCACTCATAATTTATGGGTAATTAAGCCATTCCTGTGTTGTTCATATTGAAAAATCCCCTACTGATATGCAATGCCACCTGAGCATGTGTGAAACCCAGAAGTAAGAATGTGGGTTATTTTCTGAACTCTGTTTTACTTCATTGATCTACTTGTCTTTTCCTGATCACTACCACACTACCCTATTTACTATATAACTTTGTAGTTCCTTTTAGTATCTTATAGGATAAATCTTACTTTATTACAGTTATTTTATAAAACTTTCTTGGCTGTTTTCAAACATTTACTCTTCTAGATAAACTAACTTTTAAATTAAAAAGAGAACTTTTAATAAATTCCATTGGGATTTTTATAACAATTGCATTTAACTTACAGATCAATATGGGGCAGAATTGGCTTTAAAAAATATTGAGATTTCTTATTCAGGTATGACTCTCCCTCTACAAAGAGCTTTGTATGCCCTTCAGTAAAATATTATAGTTTAATGGGTTTTGGACATTTCTATTGATTTTATTTCTAGGTATTTTGTAGGCGTGGTTATAATGACTGGGATATTTTTCCATTATATTTTTGAATTGGTTCTTACTCATATATAATAAAACTCTGATTTTTCTACATTCCATTTGAATTTGATATCTTGTATTACTATGCTTTGTTTTATTCAGCCTCTACTTCATTTCTGGGCATTATTACATTGTTCCCATATTTTGAAGGTCATAATTAACATTGCTATAAACACTTTATTAGGTAATATTTTTCCCTTTAAATTTCTTCCCACAAATGGGAAAAACAGATTAAAGTATATTTGCAACCTTATAGCTTTTATTACATATCACTGAGGACTCTCTTGAAGTACTAGCCCCCTTTCCAACTGTAAAAACATCAGCATGTGAGTAGCAATGACGATGATAATGATGACGGGGATGATGAGACCTTTGGTTGAGTTGGATATTGTGCTCTGGGAAAATGTCTTTTCTCATGTCATCCTCACAATGAGTCTATCAGATGCTGTTCCTGTCTTGTATGTACAGATGAGGAAACTGAGGCAGAGATGAAGGTAACGTAGTGGTGCTCAGGTGATAAGAAGCAAAGTCGGGTGGTTGTGTTCTGTGCTCAATGCTTTCTTCCCATGTCTCCTTCAGTACCCATTCTTTTCATTTTTTAATTGCATTTGAAACTTTAAAAGGTATATGAGACCTGAAAGTTATTTTATTTTGCATTTCTTAATAAGTAGGCCATTTGATAACACTTGTTAAATGGCTTTTTCATCTCTTTTCACTACTTATCAGTAGACTGCTGATGTTAATTATATATTTGTAATGACTCTCTCTATGTATTGGATAGAAAATTTTTAAAGATTATGTTTTTTCCATAACTTTACAAATATTCTTGGGTATTTTTGCCCAGTGAGTCTTCCTTTTTTCTATTTATTCTAATTTGTGTCTTCTGTAAATTTTTCTTACCTGAGAATTCTGATACCAGCATGTAAAATAGTATATTAAGTAGTTGTAGTTACATGGAAAAATTAATCTCATCGACATATTAGTAGTAGTAATAGTTAATAATAATAGCAACTTTCAATTGCTGAATGCTTAGCGAGTGCTAAAGACCTAATATATACATAATCTCATTAAATCCTCACTATAATCCTTGTTTACAAATGAAGAAATCAGCTCAGACAGATTTATCAACTTGCCCAAGGATACACAATTAACAAAAGAAAGGCCTGTCACATCCCACAGCCCATTTTCTGGCCCTCCATTGTATATAAAGTTGATTCTCTCTGGAAAAAAATGAAAAGGAAAGAAAATTTTTATTGTGTTAAGGAAAAAAATCTTTCCATACAACTCTTTTCTTTTTTAATTTGTATTTTATTTATTTAGGATGAATGGCTTTTAAAAATTTGAGATATAATAACATATGACACATTTCAAGTGTACAATATAATGATTCAATATTTGTATACGAAATGATCACCACAATAAGTGTAGTTAACATCCATCACCACACATTATTACAGAATTTTCATACCAATTTCTTAAAGGCTTTAAATCAAAGAAAGAGCCTTGCCATCTCCCTTGCCTGTTCTAGCTTCTACTACTTGGTCGGTGGCTGTCTCTGGGCATTGCCAATATGGCCTCCAGGGGGCACTATTTCCCTTTTAATATTGTGGCTCAAGCTTTTGACCCAATTCTCTGTAAGACCATGGGAAATATTTAAACAAAAGTTTACAAAAGGGCTCCAGATGAACAGAAAGCAGATGCGTCCAGGGAGTGACATACAACTATATAATTCAGTTTACTAAATACAATGTAAGCGTTTCAACATTTGACACTGAAAGGATTCCTCTCTATCCTGCTCCCCGCTGCGTGCACAAAGCACAAGCCACTATTTTCTATCCTGCACTATGTCCTCAAGCAAGTGAAATTCTTCAAAAATGAGCCCCAATATTGGTAAGGCTCGTTCCATTTAAGGGCTTCCTTCCAAATTCTAGTTTCCAGTTTCAGTGTCTGCCTCTTCCCTAGATACTAGACGCTAAGCATGTCTGCCCTCTTCCAGGAAGATGGCGTTGCCTACCCTTTTACAGGGGTGTAGCTTTACTCTGTTGTTGGGAGATGGTTATCAATGGGTCTCTTATGTGCCTGCATGTCTTGCTCAGTATACCAACAATGCAAGGCCTTGACCACTTGTATTAATGATCTATTATTGCATAACTGATTATTCCAAAACAGAGGCTTAAAATAATAAATATTTATTTTCTGACAGTGACTGTGCATTAGGAATGTGGGTGCAGCTTAGCTGGGTGCCCTTGGCTCAGGGTCTGTGACAAGGCTACAGTCAAGGTGTTGGCCAGGGCTACGGTCATCTCCAGGCTTGAATGAGGGAGATTCTGCTTCTAAGCTCACTCACATGGCTGTTGGAGGGCCTCACATCCTTGCTGACAGTTGGCCAAAGACTTCCCTTCCTTGCCAAGCAGGTATCTCCATAAGGCAGCTTATAACATGACAGCTGTCTTCCCTCAGAGTGAGTGAGTGAGTGAGAGGATGTGCAAGATGGAAGCCACAGCCTTTTTTATACCTCATCTTGAAGGCAATATCCCATCATTTGTGTTGCATTCAGTTAGTTAGAAGTGAGTCAGTAAGTCCAGCCTGCAGTCACCAGGAAGGGATTACATAAAGGAGTGAGTATATCAGGCGGCAAGAACCATTAAGGGCCATCTTAGAGACTTCCTACCACACCACTCTTTACCCAGGCCATTTCTCATGGTTGTGTTTGCAGCAAGGTCTGAAGGCACGAAGTGACAGCTCCCTCTAGGACAAAGAGCAAGCTTAGCTTGCTGTCTGCTAGAAAAGCAATGGGGTTCCCAGGCTCACTGTGCCCCCCACTGCATGTGCAGCATCTATCTGGGCCCCTTCGCATCACCTCTGTGGAACTTGGGGGCAAGAGGGATTGATGCAGATATTCTGATGTTCATGCTTTTTATGTTACGCTGGGAGTAAAAGAGATTTTACTCCAACTCAGATGTCTTGTGTCTTCTTCCAGCATTTGTGAAAGAGTAATAGGCTAACTTGTTGGCTTGTAAGTAAGTAGGGAAAAAAACCCCATCATAGACCTGAAAGTTCAACTCAACAGGAAAACCTGATCAAATATTGTGTATAGGCCTGTGAGACCAGCATTCACACAGGAGGTCCTTGTACACATTATTTATTTTATATGACAAACACTTACGTGCCAGGCACTATTCTAAAAGTTTATAAACTCTTTTAATCCATGAGATAAGCACTATTAAAAACCCTTATTTTACAGATGAGGGAGAAGAGGCACAAAGTTGTTAATTTGATTCAAGTCATGCAGTTCATAAGTGTCAGAGCCCCATATTCAAACAGAAACAAACAGCCTGGCTACAGCACCCATGTTCTATATCATGCTGTGTTAAGGGTTGTGGGGTGGGGCAGAAAGAAGATAGGGAGAAATGACAAAATAGAGAGTCGATTCCTCAAAAGATTTGTTAAATCATCATTTATAGCTTTTTATTCCTAACATGTAAAGTTATACTTTTTGTTGCTTCATTGAGTATTCAAAAAAATAAACACTACCAGTCACATTGATAAATGCTTTGATTTCGTGCACTATATTTGGTTTGTTAGGATTTGACTTAGAAAGTTTTCTCTGTATTCAGATTATGAAGGTAAAAATGTATTGTCCACACAAAAACCTGCATGTGAAGTTTTTATTCAAACTGCCAAAACTTGGAAGCAACCAAGATGTCCTTCAATAGGTGAATGGATAAACTGTGGTACATCCTTACAAAAGAAGATTGTTCAGTGCTAAAAAAGAAATGAGCTATTAAGCCATGAAAAGATGAGAAGAGGGGCTTATTAAATGCATATTACTGAGTAAATTAAGCCAACTTGAAAAGCTTATATACTATATGATTCCAACTGTGGGGCAGTCTGGGAAAAGGCAAAACTGTGGAGACAGTGAAAAGATCAGTGCTTGCCAGGAGTTAATGGGAGGGGAGGCATGACTCGATGGAGCACAGAGAATTTTTAGGGCAGTGAAACTATTCCGTATGATGCTCTAACGGTGGATACTTGTCATTTTGCATTTGTCTAAACCAGAAGAATGTACCACACCAAGAGTGAACCCTAATGTACACTGTGGTCTTCGGGTGATAATGATGTGTCAGTGTAGGTTCACTGATTGTAACAAGTGTACCACTATGATGGGCGATCCCAGTAGTGGGACGGTCGCTTGTGTGTGGGGACAGTACTGTATGACTATAGGAACTCTGTACTTTTTGCTCATTTTTGCTGTGAACCTAAAACTGCTCTAAAAAATAAAGTGTACTTTTAAAGATGATTTGAAAATTACAATGTACTTTAAAATGTAAAGTATTATTAATAGTGGGTGAGTAAGTTTTTGTTAACCTCATTACAACTATTCAAGTACTCCAATGCCCTTGGCCTCACCTTTCTGCCTATGACCTCCTCCTTTCACTTGGGCTCTCTTCTTCTGCTCCATTGTCATTGTCTTCAACCTTCCCTGCCCAGGTTCAATCCAGCTGTCTGCCTCCACCATGGCTGCAGAGCTCTGCTGGGGAAAAGTCACAATTGTGAAGGTGATGTCTACTGTGTAACTTGCTTATCCCTCAGTGTTCCCTGCAACTGTGTTTCTCAAATCAGAGCTTTCTACTTCAAATGTGTATCAGTAAGTTTTAACTTTAGTTGTATTTTTTTGATATTGTACTATTTTGAATAAATATGTTCCAAGTGTTATGCTGTTTCTTCTTACTCTACACAGTCATGTGCCGCTTAACACAAGGATATGTTCTCAGAAATGTGTTAGGTCATTCTGTTGTGTGAACATCATAGAGTGCACTTACACAAATCTAGATGATCTAGCCCACTACTGTAATTGTTATGTGCTGTACTTTTTATGATCGGCAGTGCAGTAGGTTTGTTTACACCAGTATCACCAGAAACACATGAGTAATGTTACAATGGCTACAATGTCACTAGGTGATAATTATGGAGTCAGCTCCATTATAATCTTATGGGACCACCATGGTTTATGCGTTCCATCACTGACTGAAACATTATTTGGCATATGACTGTATTATGATATGTCAACTTTTTACACACATATAAAATTGGATTCATGTTATTAATTAAACTGTATTCTATTAAAATAGCTAATATAATCTGGTTACTAATTATCACATGTGGAAATATGGCGATAAGCATATTTATCAATGAAGATTCACCTAAGAGTGCTTATACATTAGCAAAGAGGAAAGAGAAAAATGGCATGTGGGTTAATATGTTTAGAATGACTTTAATTATTGGTTAGACTGGTCTCTTTAAGAAGATTCTGTGCAAAAGTTGAGTCATACTCCGTTGTCTGATGTGCCTCAATGCCCTAGAATAAGCCTCCCTTGTTCTTAAGTTAGGGCACCTCTTCACTCAAAGAGCTCAATCCAAGCTAGTCAAAACTTCTATTTTAGCATGACTATGGACCTCTCTCTGGGATAGTATTGATCCCTGGGGTCTCAAATTGGCAGACCCTGGGGCAGATTTACCTGATAGATGAGGCTTATTTGACCTGCACTGTGTTTTAGGAAAATCTGAATTCATTCCTAGCCATTTCGCATTACAATGCATATTGCTAGGTTTACTGAAAAACTAATAGATCTGGCAACACCGGGCTTATGCTCTGACCTAGCAAAAATCAGCTGATAGCAGCTGTCAGTTTTTCCCTTTAGAAGGCATGTACCTCTTGCCGCTCAAGAAGACTAATTGTCAAGTTGCTAATTTTCATCTCTCTTTCACCTCTTCTGACACTCAGCATCTACGTCAGATGCTTTAGGCATTTGAGTTTGTGAACTCTTCTACACCTGGTCCTTGATGCCTTTCACCTAGCACCACCCATTGACACTGAGGGCTCTGTGGCGCTCTAGAAGGATCATGGGCTTCAAATCAAATGGACTCAGCTCTGCCACTTTCCTGCCCTGTGATCTGGGTAGGGTTATTTCAGCTCTTTGAACTTCTACTTCTTTATCTGTGAATGGGGATAATTATGGTGAGGATTAAAGGCAGTGATGTATATAATGTGCTCCTGATGAAACTGAGAAGATGCAGGATCTCTCAGTGAGTGTGGCCTACCAACATGGATAACCTCTGTCCCCACCTCTCAGGGAGATGACAGGGCCATCCTGTTAGTCTCAGGCATTGTTAACTCAGAGCTAGTTTCTATGATCCCCTTAGGTGTCTAGAGACAAATAACAAAATCATAAGAAACTAAATAAAACTTAACATTTATTTCCTGTGATTGTCAGCTGCCGTCATCAACGAACCTTAATAGGTTAAGCTGTTAGCCAGTAGTACTCCTGTTGCTTGGAGGATAATCTTATGGTATGGTAAGTCAAATTCTTGCAATTAATTATATAAAGAAAACAAAAATAAAAATGTTTGTGAGATAGCATGATTTCTAAAACTGGAAGAAGAAAAATACAAAGACAATTCTCCATCTGCCAGCACTTGTTCACACTGCCAACTGTTGTAGGGCTCCTTATATATCTATATGTCTAATTTGTTTTCTACCCACTGCTGTAAAAAATTACCACAAACTTAGAGACTTGAAACAGTGCAAATGTATTGTAACTCCATGGGTTTCAAGTCAGAGATGGGTATCACTGGGCTAAAATCAATGTGTGAGGAGACCGCACCCTTTGTTGCAGGCACTAGGAGTGAGTCCATTCTCTGGCCTTTTCCATTTTCTAGCTGCTGCCTATTTCCTTGGTTCATGGCTCCCTTCTTCACCTTCAGAGCCAGAAATGTTACATCTCTCTAACCATTCTTCCACAGTCACATCTATTTCTCTGAATCTGTTCTGCTGCCTCCCTCATCCACTTTATAGAACCTTGGGCCCACCCAGAAAATCCAGGCTCTTCTTCCTATCTTAAGGTCAACTGATCAGCAACCTTAATTCTACCTGTAACTTCAGTCTTTTTAAAAATTAATTAATTTCTAAGTTGAGGTTTAATTGACATAAAACATATTAGTTTCAGGTGTACATAATGGTTCAATGTAAGTATATATTGCAAAATGATCACCACATCCATCACCACCCAGTTACAAACTTTTTTCTTGTGATGAGAATTTTAAGATCTACTCTTAGCAAGCTTCAAATATACAATACACTATTGTTAACGGTAGTCACTATGCTGAACATTACATCCCATGACATTTACTGTATAACTGGAAGTTGTACCCTTAGACCCCTTCACACCTTTTTTACCCCCAACCCCCTACTCCACCCCCTGCCTCTGGCAATTACTAATTTGTTCTCTGTATCTGTAAGTTATTTTTGTTTTGATTTTTTTATTTCACATATAAGGGAGATCATATGGTATTTGTCCTTCTCTGACTTATGTGACTTAGTAGAATGCCCTCAAGGTTCATCCATATTGTCTATGTAGCCTTAATTCTTTGCCATATAATGTGACATATTCATTCACAGGTTCTGAGAACTAGGATGTGGACTTCTGTGGCGGGGGGGGCATCATCCTGCCTATCATAAAGAATATGTACTTTGTATATGTAATACATATATATATATATATATATAATTTATGTATATTATGTACATATAATTAAAATTTTACCATATATTGTGCTCTTACTATAGGATTATCTCACTTAATTCTCAAACAACACTATGAAGTAAGAACTACTTTTATGAATGAGAAAACTGAGGCGGGGAAGTTAGGAATTATGGCTGGGTCCAGAGCTGGAAAGCAGCGGAGTGAGATTCAGACCCAGGGCTGTTTTCCTCTAAAGCCGTGCCCTTAACCACTGCATTATACTGGAACTTGTTCACATTGTAGTTTTCTTTTTCTAAGAAAATATTGTAGTGAAATTTGATTTTTCTGCGGGAGGAGTATGTATCAGTTAAGATTCAAATGAAGATATTGTCTCTTTATTGCCTTAATGTGCTGCTTATGTTTTTTCTAAATTGAATTTTATGTTAACACAGACGTTTGTAACTCACTTTGACTTTCCATACCCTGCCCCAGATTTTGGAACTGTTAGTACCACTTGCTTTTAAAGAGTCAAATGGACATAGGCTGTGAGATTTCAGTTTGCTTATTTGCAGAGTTTAAAAGTAAACGAGACTCCAGGAAGTCACATAGTTTCATTTCTTGCCTTAAATACCTCAGATCATTACGTTTTCTTGCTATTTAGGGAAATGGTATACGATTCCATTTAGGCATACAGGGAATTTTAATTTCTATGATCTTGGTTTCCAGCAGTATTTTCCTCTACCTGTTTTTCATATGATTGTTCTCCAATGCAAATAAGTAGCAATTAAAAGAAATTTATCCCAGTCGTGGGTTGAAATGAAAAGTGATGAAATGAAATTTGGAAGAGGTGGTTGAAGCCAAAAACTAAGCCTATAAAACTTTCAAACAGTATCGTACTAGGCTTAAAGAAACAGCACAGGCAAAAGGGATACGATAAGTTGAAAAGACAATGTACCGAGGAATACATTCAATACTGAAAGCAATCCAAGGACAAAATTTAAGGTGTTTTTCCCAGGTATTATTTTCTCATGTCCTAGCATGGACATAAGATCCCCTGGAAAGCACATTACATCTTGGTACCTTTCACCTTCCCTCTGTCTTAACTCAGTGCTTTGCAGAGGAAATGTTTGTTGAATCAGAAATATTTATGTTCACATATCATTGCATTTAAAGCACCTTGCAGATATCTAGAAGATAAAATAAGTAATAAATGGTTTATTTAAACTGCGTGTAAAACTAAGTGGGTGTTCAAATGACCAGTTTCGTATTCAAATCCCAATCCACAGCAGATCGTTATCCGTGTAAAGGCCTGGGAGTGGAGGTGGGGAAGGAGCTGAGAAGCAGGTGACTTTGTGGAATTTACTTGTGGGAATAGTTCCTTATTATATGTTTCATAAATGATTTAAACTACTGTTTGTGGGTGGGGATTATATTTTTAATTTCTACCTCTCTGAGCCTAGCACAATACCTGGCACATACTAGGTACTCAAATACTTACTGAAAGAAAAGAAAGAGAACAAAAGACATTAAATTCTTAGATGACACCAAACCAAGGAATAAAGATGGTAGAAGGTAGCAGATATCTTGCTTTTTGAGTATGCACCTCATCCTTGAAATGTTTCAGCATGCACACCCATGTTTAAGTTACATACCTGTGACCTCCTATACTATATATTGTAAAATAGTATACTACACACTGTATACTACACTCCTATACTACACACTGTAAAATAGAAACCCCAAATTAAAAAATACGAAATAATCAGTATATTTAAAACCATTTAATGGTATTTTATTAATAGTACAAGAGTCATTTTGCTTTCACTTGATGCTTTATTACTTGGTAGTTTATTGTATTTTTAAAATCTTGGTTTAACTCTCATGTGACATAGTGACTTGAAGATGTGGTTTATTCTAATACTGTATTTTAATAGTTGTCATAGCCAAAAAAGTTATTGCAAAAAGATATTTAGATTTAAATTGATAAAATGCATTGTTGTTGGTTAGATCTATCAAGGTACTTATTTTCTTTTTCAATCCCATCCACCAATTCTGAAAAGGTTTTTGTTGAAATTTAACTAGTAAACTTGCATTTTCTCTGCTATCAACCAAAAATTCCTGCAAACTAATTTAAAGGCATTGCATTTTTTACTTTTTCAAAAAGTTAGTTTAAGACCCACTGAAATTTATTATTTGGAAAATATTTCAACAAATAGAAAATGTGTTTTCAATTTTTAAGTGTGCACACATTAAATAGAGCGTGTGTGTATGTGTGTGTGTGTGCGCGTGCGCACGCACACACACACACACACACACACACAATTTTTTGCAATGAAATTACATACTGAGGGAATTATTTCCAAACATCCTTTTCAAAACATTCTTTCTAAAGCATTTCTTTCAAAACACAGGGAGAGGGATGGAGTTTCTCTCTCATTCATGGCTAAAGCTTCACCTCAAAAGGAAAGTACTACTCACAGAAAAGGTAGGGAAATTTGGATCCCTTGTATTTTTGTGAGAGGGAAATGCATCATTCTTGATATTTGAGTATTGTTTTAAGTAATAATAACTCACACTTTTGTGGTTCATATTTTGGTGTTGGATTTATATATATTGACTTACTTAACCTTCAGAATAAACTGACTCCAGATATGTTAAATAACTTGCTCCCAATTATGTGGTTGGTGATTGCAGAACTATGGTCAGTACCAGGCAGTGTGTGTCCTGGAGCAATGCTTTAACCCTAAAGATCTGGAATACTTTGATAGAACATAAGGGGTTTCCACAATTACTCCCCACTTCAGTACAGAGTATTTTATAGATTCTATTGAAAGGATTTGTTTTTACAAAATTAACCTCATCAATGACCCCCTATATCTACATAAAACTGCAATACACCAATGTTGGATGAAGGACAGCTTCCCTTACAGGGGAAAGCCCACCCTTCTCAGCAGCTGAGGACTGACTGACAACAGACTGTATGGGCATGCTAGTGTCAATGTGCATGTTAAATAATAGAGCTTAATTTCTTTCTTTTTAGATAAAACAAATAGACATGGGATATTTTCTTCCTGAACTGTAGTAGATTGTCTTGAGCACTCCTAGGATGGGCACCTTTTACTTTGGATGTCTTTTGTGTTAACAAATAGGCGATTCAAAATCATCCAGGAAAAATACAGTTTTGGTAAAATAGGTGTAGAGGCAATTGGATAATCAAAAAACCTCTTGAATGTAATTCAAGAAATATAAATAGGCTAAATAATCATTTAGAGTTCAGATTTTAATATCTAATAATGATGAAATGCAATTTTAAATGTAAGAATAATTCTAAATTGCATTATCAGAGTATGAATTGAAGAGCTGCAAGAGAATGTTCTCACTATCGTACCTGATCCTTTATAGAGTTCTGTGTCTCATACTGAGCATCTTATCTGAAGAAAAATGTGGAGAATTTGTTAAGAATTTGTATGAGGGTCATAAAACATTTTTTAAAAAGAGAGATGTGAGAAAAATGTAAAGAACTGAGGTGGTTTATTCTAGAAAACCCAGGGAATTTAAGGGTCTTTCTGGTAGGTATATAAATAGTTATAATCCCTTAAAGTCTATTTAAATCTTTGACACACCTGGTTGAGCCAGACACTGACTCCTTAGAGATTTAGTTGAGGAAATAACAGCAACGAACCTCTTTAAGTCAGAGGCTATTAAGCCTTTGCATTTGAAATTGGTTCAATCATTAATTGCACATAATTGACAGTAAATAACTGAGTCACCAAATGACTAGTGTTTAAGAAAAGCTATTATTCCCTACTGATAAACAACTAAAATAATTATTATCTTCAAAGTGCACCTTGTAGGTTTGAGCTTAGAGGCCTAATATGATTCTCTGAGGAATGTAGTCACTGCTAACATGACGTATGTAAATAAGTTATTGTCAACTATTAACAGACATAGTTTATGTACATAATAGACTATCTAAACTAGAGACAGAAAAAGAAAAAAGAGAGAAAATGAGAAAAAGAGGGTGTGGGGGCAATTTATATTTTGTTCTTGATACTCATAATAACTAGATTGGAAGACAATGAGATTTTCTTATTAGGAAAGGATAATAGTTTCACTTCATATAATTAATGGTCTTAGCAAAATTTAAAGTAATTTCTAGCAACCTTTTATCACAAAGCTGACGCTAGCTGTTTAAGGGTTCATATGCCCTAACAACTGCCCCTTGGTTTTTCTCATGAGTCTAATATAGAAAGTGAGAAAGGCCTATGATCTGAAAAGTCTTATATTCCACCCTAGTGTCGTCTTGCTTTAAAACAAGAGTTTTTCCTTTATTACAAAACACACTTGAACTTCGGGCATTTCAGTTTTGAGTCTGAACATGGCTAATTTGGCCCAAGAAAGATGTTGAACTTTGGGCCACTCCCACACCCAGCACACAAAATGAGCACTCTCTGAACCATTTTCTAGATCAAGGAAACAAGTTAATTCTGCTCTGCGCTAAGACAGTATAAACCAGTCTTAGTTTCAGTGCCTGTGAGTATCAGAGTTTTTCTAACTATACTTCGGGTTGCTTTGTGTTTTTTAAAATTGTTTTGTTCAGGAAATTTAAAAAGTTGGTCACTTTAATTCTCCTATTCATACTTATTTTTACAGCACGCTTTTCTTGTTAATTTTCTGAGCCAATTCATGGCTAGGACTATGCCTTAAAGTACCTTCCCAATAAAAATGTCTTGTTTTATTTTTTTTAATTTTGAAGTTGTGGGACGTTAGAATTGTTATATCAATGGATAAACATAGCTGGAAACTATAGCAACAACTCAAAATGTCTCACCCACTTAAGTAGATGAGTCTGTAATAGAGTGAAGGAAAAGGTGGTCTAAATGCAGTGCAAATAATATGAATAAAAAAACATCTTTATTTTGGTAATCATGTAGTTGGTAACTTCATTCTTATATCTCTGTAGTCTTGTATCTGCTATCAACAAATATTCTAATGAATATGGCCATCACTTCCATTACCAGCTGACTTATGAATAAATCATTCAGGTCCTGTGATTGACATTTTATCAATTTTTTTCCCTAAGGGAAGTGATATTTCTTCTATTGTAATACTCCTCAACTCTTCCACAGGTACAATAAAAGAAATACAAATAACAGAGGACTTTATTATGATGTAAAAAGTCCTGATGGTTCCATATTAGGCACCATTTTAGAGAAAAGATTTTCCATTTTAATAAGAAAATGAAAACTAAGTACTCATCTCACTGGAATATATTATCTAAAAAAAAAATAGTATTTACCTAGTTATGTAGTTGTTTTTTTTTGTTTTGTTTTGTTTTGTTTTTTAATGTTTGGGTCAACAGTTTACAGTATTACCAGTCCAATTTTCTAAAATTCTGAACATATAGTTATATCTTAGTATTTCTTTTAGGATTTTTTCCTGTTACTTTTAGGATACCTATAAAAAAACCAAAAGTCTAAAATTTGACCATTCTTCATACTAGTACAAATAAAATATAAAATATTGGCATTTGTATATTGGTGTTAGAGTTAATAATCATGATTATAATAGCAGTCAATTGATATTACCTTCCATGTTCATTTCATGAGATAAGCACTATTATTACCTCTCTTTTGCTGAGGAGAAAAAAGTATTATTATTGTCCTCACATTACTGATAAAATAAATGCTCAGAGAGGCGAAATAATTTGCCCAAAGTAGAAAGTGGCAGAGCTAGAATGTAAACCTGACTGATTCCAAAGCCTGTACTCATAATCTATATATTGTAGATACAACAGATGAGCAAAATACTTGCCCTCTCTGCATGAACTGAATGATATTTCTAAAGAAAATACTGGAACCCATGGTCTAACAAAAAACTCTATTTTAAAATTTTATTTACATGTAATAACCTTATGAAAGCACAAACAACTAGTCATTTAGCTGAACATTCAGCAACTTTTGCTATATAAACTTAAAAGAAATTGGAACCATAATAGAAAATTATAAAAGCAAAATACCCAACCTCTTATCAATTAAATATAGCTCATCCACCATCTCATCTTAAAATATTTGTGGGAAGTGTGTGTGTGTGTGTGTGTGTGTGCGTGCGTGTGTGTGTCCTTCACAACAAGAGGACAGATTTATCCTGAAAATGTAATGGTTCCCAGATGTTTGTTTTTCAAAAAGAAATAAAGAAGAAAAAGAAGTTGAAATGTGGTGATAGCCAGGTATTTGTCTCTAAAGCAAGAATGATGTCATTCTACTTGGAGTTTATTGACACAAAATTTCTTTTTGGCTGAGAAATTTTTCAACACTGTAAATGTGGCTTTAATTAAGAGATACACTGATCACTTGACTTTGTTATAAGGGAGGAACTTCTCGAGCTTCCCTGTGCCTTGTGTGGATTGCTTTGTGTGTGAATCATGGTGAAAATGTGTAAAGGACCATTGGCAATGTGTTGATTTGTGTCTACTGTACTTTATATCTATTTCCATATGCCACTGAACATCATGTGTGGAAAGTTCTATAGGATTATGATATTTTGAAATATAAAAGTGTTGGATTCACATCCTTTTTATTTTTTTTAAGAAGGAGAAGGTCATCTGGTGGTGAATGACATTAAAAATATTCTAACCTGTGGGGCTAAATTTTTAAATATCATTTTCAAATATAAGGAAACATCCCCTGAATTTAGGGAAGCCACACATAAATCTCAGTTCCTCTAATTACCTTTGCAAATTTATTTGTTTGTAGATTTGTGGCAAATTCTCTAGACTCATGATCTGATGTATATAGATCATTTGCCTCAAAATCTGAAATATGATATATGCACATGGGAATCTTTAAATCAGGGCTGGACAGACTTTTTCAGGGCAAGGACTACTTCTAATTTTCTCCAAGTATTGTAGTCCACCAGCCATTTGCTTTCGTTTGCTCAAGTTCATACAGCCGCCTGGATTGTGAAGAGCCAAATCTCACCTGTAGCAGCTGTATGTGTGCATGTGAGAAATGTTTCTTTTACTTTAGCGGCCAAGTTGCTAGGCCCTGGCATAATGTGCGGTCCACTACGACTTTTTTCTTAATCCAGGCGGTCACCCCAAAATGGCTTAGTGGTCCACCGGTGGACCTAGATCACATCTTGCCCAGGCCTGCTTTATTTAGTTGAGTGTATCTTCAAGTGATACCTACCTGATAACACTTAAATTACAGTAATGTTGTGGGGCAAACAAAGAAAACAAATGAACCAGCCCAAACGCACTCTACTTCAAAACCCTAACCACTTTACTCCACACCCACTGAATCATGTAATTCTTGGTTCTCCATTCACATTCTTTACCTCTTTTTATCTTATCTGGAAGATAGAGACAAATTCATGGGCTTAAAATGCAAGTTCTATATTTAAAGAATAAGAAAGAGTAGTAAGTGTGCCCTCCTCTGACTTGGAGATTAATGGGAACGAAAAAAAATTAAAAAGTAGAGTAAGTAGGTCTAAAAAGACTTGTAGGAAAAACAATTCTCTGTATCCAAGATCTGCCAATTTGTGACCGCTCTCCCCTCTCTATAAACACAAAAGCCAAAACTTGTTTTATGTAAAAGTAGAAAACTTCAAATAATGCTAAATGAAGCATACTTGTTGCCTAGATTATTTGGATACTTATTTGACTTCCCAGTTTACACCAAGCCACAGGCCCACCAGCCATTCCTGAGGTGGTTCTGTCTCTCGGGCTGCCCAGCGGTCCTGCTCCCCGCAGGCACCAGAGTCGTCTTCGCTGGCCGGGCCTGGGCGCGTTGGCCCACGCGGCTCCTGGGCCCCGGGGTGGCGATCACGATCGTCCGCGCGGCGGCAAACATCCAAGCGTCCGAGCCTCCGGAGGCGATGCACTGGTGCGCCCCCTGAACTCCGCGCACACGGCCGGCAGGGGCCCGGGCGCTCGCGTGGTCCTCGGGGCAGAGAGAGCAGACCGAGCTGGTTTGCGCGGTGGGCCTGGGCTCCCGCCGGGCGCCCCTCCGCTTGGCACGGGCGCCTGCCCCGCGCGCTGCCCGCCGCCCACCCAGCTCTCCCCGGCCGCCCCGCGCGCTGGGCGGGAGGAGCCGCCGGCCCCCGTGACTCGTCAGGGAGGAAGCGCCGGCGCCGGGCGGCCCTGCAGGGAAGGAGGAAGCGCGAGTGCGCTCGGCGCCGCGCCCGCCGCGCGGTGAGGCAGGACCGCGCAGCCGGTAGGTGCGGGGCTGCGACCCCAAGCGGGTGGGCGGGCGTTAGGGGCCGCGCGCGTCCGGCTGCAGTTGGGGCCCCCCGGGCGGGGGAGAGGGGGCGGGGCGAGCGGCGTGCGGGCCTGGACTGCTGCTGCAGCTCCTCGGAGCAAAGGTGCCCTCGCTGCGCGCCCCGGCAGCTGCCCCCCCTGCCCGCCTCAACCCCCGTCTGAGACTGTGTGCTCTTTGTTTCCTGGAGGTGCATCGGACCCTGCCTTTCCCATTCCGCAACTCCCGAGGGGTGTCGGTGGAGGGATATAGTTCATTACCTCGTGCGCAGCCCCCGAACGCAGAGGAGCAGAGAACCCGGAGGGTGGGAGGCCCCCACCTGTGGTGGAAGGTGGTGGCGGGTCATCTGCGAGGGTCGAGGATCAGGGCCAGAGGGGACCTCGGGAGTGGAGGGCACGGGAATCCATTAACCTGTTGTCGGTGGAACTGTAGCCTCACACTTGAATGTGTTGCTCCCCTTTAAGTTCTCTGATTTGAACACTTTCCGTCTCTTCATAAGTGAATCTGGCCCTGGCGATTCCCACAGTTTTAGCGTTGGCATGTACCTTCTAGAAGTGCTTTGAGGTTTTTAGAGTTTGCCATTTTTCGTGGTGGTTATTTGGAAAGAGAGAAGAGAAAGAATCCATGTCTTGAAACTTAAACTCTTTCATTACTTAATTTTGCACAGTAATTTCTGAACCACGAGTAGAATTTCAGCCCTGCACAAAAGACTGTATAGGGTACACTTGAGATGCAGGAATAAATTCAGGGCACTACAGTTTCTAAAAACGTTATCACGGTAAAACACTATTAGACTGTTGTGTATTTTGATTATCTAACTTGTCACTAAGTTGAGGAGTTACCCAGGCAATCTGGAAAGTGCTTTATTTATTTAACAAACAACTCTCACTACATGCTGGGCTGTTTCTAAGTGTTTTATAAATACTAACTCAAATTGTTAACTCAAAATATTATAGCAGTTCTAGCAATGAAGAGGCTGTGTGTACTTCATTTCCCCAATGTCATTGCGAGAGGTAGGAAACATGACAGGAAGTTTCAGGCATATTTTCGGACTGGGTGTGCCTCCTGGACCCCTTGGCCACCCCTCCACTTCCGGGGGGAAGGGAGTCTGGAGCTACCCCCTCTTCTGGTCCTTTTCTCTGCAGATCTGGGCCATCCCTAGCATCTTCTATCAGATGGTCTTTCTTATCTGCTGTGGTGCCCGTGTTAGCTAACAGTGTAGAGACCAGAACTTCTCCTTCTTCTAAATTGTCACTGCATGGAGTCTAATTTTGTTTTTAAAAAGAGCTTTATTCCTAATCTGTTCGACAGTTGATGTGACTGTAGTTCAGATTGAACGTGGAAATGAATATTATAAACTAGAACTTTTTAAAACCTTGTAGGTGTCCATTTTGTGATTTGCACATATATCTAGAGAATATTTTTCCATAATTAAAGCACCCTCTTTTAAAAGATTGCCTTGGTCTAATGGCCAGATTAATGAATAAAATAGACATGATCTTGTCATTATGGTGATTATGGTAATGTCAAAATCTGCACGTCATGCTATCTTTCTCTCTCTCTCTTTGATATGTATAAATTTCCACACAGGTGATTAAATGAGACTTATTTAATGGGATTATGAAGTGTCTCCTGGAAGCAGAAAGGCTTACTTTCCTCTGATATAATTTATAGCACAACAGACATGAATGTATTTCATGAATTCAATTCAGCCAAGTGACAACTAACACTTTCATGGTTTGCGAAGTACTTCCAGACATACTTATGTGCTCTTCAGAAAGACCTTATGAGGTTGGTAGCCATTGTATTTTAGTACTGCTTTTAACAAATGAGGAAACTGAGGCATAGAAATGTTAAAAAGCTGTAGCCAGGATTGCACAACTGGTAAGAGGCAAAGCTTGAATATAGGGCAGGTATGTGGACAGTGCCTGACACATGCCAGCCTGTAATACACCTTTGTGGAATGAATAGTGACTCCACATGCCTTCATATTGCCTGCTCTTTCAAAACTTATGCTTCTCAAATACTACCATCCATTTGTGTCTAAAAGATTTCCAGGCCTAATCCAATGTCTCTCTGTTGTTTCAAACAGTATCTGATACACAAACTTTCTCCAAAAGTAGTGAGAAGGCCTTTTGGACTCATTTCTTAGGATTTATCATCTCTGGTTTTTGAAAAAGCAAATAGTTGGTTATTTTTTTCTCTTTCCCAAACATCCTGCTTTCCCCCTATAATTTGGAGAGAACATAGATTGGACACAGGGTTTTAGTTGACAGCTTTCTTGTCTCTCTTTGCTCATTTAAAGTCATTTTTAAGGACTACAAGTCACTGTAGGTTTTCAGTGTCAGTGAACTCAAGCTATTTGGAATTATGATCAAATTTGTACTCTGTGGTCCTAGGTATTGTAATTTCTTTTACTGTGTTTTTTGAAATGTAATTACTTAAGTATAAAGGGTCTTTTTAAAAAAAGAGAACCCCTCAACTATTCATATCCTTCAAGCAAAAACTCTCTGTACTGTAAAGTATGTAACCTCTAGACAGAAAACCTTCAATTAGAGAGAAAAATATGGTCATTACCTGGTGGGAGAAATTGAGAAGGTAAAAAAATGAGAGATGGATGGCCTTTTCCAGGAGGGGTATTAGGTGGTAAAGCACCCTAAGTGAAGCCAGACTGAGTCATCTGCCTGTCAACATTCCTCTGTGTGTGGGTGGAATAAAATACTTTTGAAACCTGTCTTGTTTCAGAAACCACTTTACCTTTTCCAACCCTCATGTTTTTTTCTCTTTCTCTCTCTCTTTTAAAAATTCATGTAAATTACTGACTAAACTGCTGATTCATGAAACTCCAATTATGTAACATGTTATTCCTGACAGAAACAGCTTGCACATTATTTTAAGGGACTCGATGTCTCTGTTTTCTTTTACCTATTCCATTCCTTGCAATGACATCTTTGTTCTCATTTCACTTTTTCTTCCTCTATTTCATGGAGAAACGTGGTAAATCTTAAGAGGGGCCAATTCCACATCTTCTAGTTCACGTCAGAATAATTTTAACTCAGTACTAACTTGAAGTTAATTGTCGTTGCGGAGGAAGACAATGTGGAAATCAGATGTTGAAGGCTGATTCAGAATATCAACCAGTGAAACTTTGTTGCCTGTCTGAGTCTGAGCCAGGGGGTTTTCAAAGGGAATTAGGGTAGTGTATCATCTCTTTGACCTTGTCCAATTTCTCATATTTCATTGTTCAATTATGGAACATTTCATTATTCAAAACCAAAATCTGTTTGCCTTGGGTGGGGTTGGCAAGTGACGGAAAGAAGGGTGCTTATATGAGGGGAATTGTAGGGTGAGAAATTGATAATATTTGAGATGGAAAATAGAAGATGTATGAGTGAAGTATTATAGATGTTATATCTCATGGTGAAGGATTCACGCAGCGTTGCTCTCTCAGTGGGGCCATAAATATAGGGAAGACCTATGTGGGAATCAGAGAAAGTCTGGGAAGAATTATGAGGTTGGACAATTAATTTCATGAACTCCTCCTAGAAAAAGTGCTATATACCTCAATGCTGAATATCACTACGGTGATATTCATAGCTTCCCTTTGGGGAGCTATGCATTGACGCCAGTGCCTAGTCCACCCTTTTGGAACTTTTTTGCTGGAATGGTTATCAGAGCTGTCGTCGTGCCCAAAATCTGACAATTAAGTTTGCGAATTTGCCACCTTACCAAGTTGTTTGTACAGTGCTGCCAACATAAGCTGTCATTTGTGTGTGCATATCCATATTTTCAGTGCATTTTAAGTAATTTCTCTTACAAAGACTTGCTTTGTTGGGTGGAGAATCATGCTTATATAGCCAACAATAAGCGTCATTGATTCCATGCACTTTTAAACCAGTTATTTTTCTGTGTTTCCTGGCCATTTGCCATACTCCAAACCTGGATAACGCTCTTGGAAATTTATACTACTGCTCACAAAAGGGATGAGGTGAGGGTGTGTGGATGGACTGATAAATTCATCCACATCAGCACAAAGCATATATTCTTCTAATGGAGGTCAGTCAGTATTTGTATTTTTTTTTTATTGTTACACTTATTGGGGTGACCCTAACTAATAAGAATTACATAGGATCCAGGTGTACAATGTTCTTTAAGTTCATCTAAAATATAAGATATTTAAGAAGAGAAATAAGAGAATATTCACGTATAATTGATTGTGATCAGTAAAGGAGAAGCAGAAATAAGGAGAAAGTGTTGAATTTAGTTAAAAATCAGAACACCTGACGTTTATATACTTTGAAATAATCTCCTAATAATATGTTTTTTGAAATAATTAGTTTAACAAAGCTCCCAGTAATGGTAGGAATAGGTAATCTTCACATTTCTGGTGATCCTTATTCTATTATAGGCTATCTCAGAGTTAGTAACATTTGACTTAGTATAATGTCATGCATACAACTCGCTAGTTACTAACACCACCAGTTTTTCCAGACAGCATCTGCTGGGGTAACATCTGTGCACCTCCTTTTTCTTCTACCACTGTGCATGTACACAAGCTACCACCCACACTTTCCTCCTGTATCCTTTTGCCACCTTACCCTCTTTCTGAGAGTTTAGGACCCCATTTAACCTTGTTCTTTCTTCCTCTTCTTCAAGCTTTTGCTTTAAGAAAATTTCTCTGTCCTTTCTCCCTCCCGCTCCTTCATTTTGATCTTGAGCAAAAAAGATGCTAATCATGGTGGTTCGGTTAGGAACAAGCCTTTAATAAAGAAAAGGAAAGCTTTTAGTTTGGACGGAAAGGTAGGTATTATAAAGAACTAGTGGTTTCAACCTTCAAAGCCCTTGCGAATACCCAGTAATTCCTTTCAAAATCTCCACAGAAGCCTCCACCCACCTCCTCTTCTCTAAATACGCTGTTTTTTTCCTTAAGCACCAGCATGTACAATAAAATTTAAAACTGTCATTTTTTTTGTCTGTGTCATTGCAACAGCATTGTTTTGTGATTCCCCCTACCCCCTGCCCTATTGAAGATTTCACCATATTATGGATTGACTAGACAGTGAGTGTTTTGGTCTTAAAACTAACTCATAGGTAAGACCACTATTCCCTTCAGAAAATATGCCCGAAGTTCTCAATATCTGGTTTAAAAACAACCTCCTTGTTTTGGATTTGAAGACTAAGAAGGCTATCTTCAACCAAAATTAGCAATCTTTGAGAAGTGGTGTGTCAGGATTCCAAACCCTTTCTTTCCGGATAGTCATCAGCGGAGTTCTGTATTGTTTAGAAGCATGGATCCGTCTTCCATTCTTGGGAGTTAGGGAAAGAGCAATACTGGTTCGGAAATATTTGGTTGCCCTGTACAGACTCCCACCAGAGGTGGAGGTGGAGGATCAGGTCTTCATACCACCTTTAGCTCATGAAATATTCGATTTAATTTTTTTTGTCTTTAAGGAAATTATTTTTTTTTAATTAATGAAAGATGAGACATAGCAATGATTTAGCAGAGAAGACTTTTTAAGGGATTTATAAGGGAGCTCCCTGGTGGTGTAGTGACTAAGGCTTCAGCACTCTCAACGCTGTGGCCTGGGTTCGATTCCCAGCCAGGGAAATACCAAAAAAAAAAAAAAAAAAAAAAAAAAAAAAAAAAAAAAAAAAAAAAAAAAAAAGAGAGAGAGAGAGAGAGAGATTTATAAGATGATGCCTCTCTTCCTCCTTGAATTTTGTCTTCCTTTAGATTTCCTTTATTTCTGATTCCCACTGACATTAACATCATTTGTTTCTTTCCCACCTTTTAAAAATCTACTCACATGTGAACAAAAGTCCCTGTCCCACTTAAGTTTTTAAAATTAGTTTCAGGTGTACAAAACAACATAGTGATTAGACCCTTATATATTTCAGAGAGTGATATGTATATATATCTCCGTAAGTCTATTACCCATCTGATACTGTACACAGTTTTTATAATATAATTTTAAAAAATTCATTGGGGTAATGTTTGTTAGTAAAATTATATAGGTTTCAGTGTACAATCTCAAATATATCATCTATATATTGTATTGTGTGCACCCAGAGACCACCCAGAGCCACTTCTCCTTCCATCACCGTCTATCTGACCCCCTTCATCCCCTACTACCCCCTTCCCCTTTACCCTCTGGTAACCACTAAATGGTTTGTGACAATATTATTGACTATATTTTGCTTTGTATGTCTAAGCATAAAGAGACTCTGGATGGGTATATAAGGAATTAAGTGTTTATCTATTTGGGATTGGGTGATGAGAACTGGGTGGATAGGGACAGGAAGAAGCAGATTTTTCCTGTGTCTCTTTAATATTTTCTTGGTTTTTGAACCACGTGAATAGTAACTCATTGTAAAAGTCGTACTAAAAATCATGTCTGTGAGTCCCTTGACTTAAAATAAAGATAGGTCTGTATATTCCTGTTGTCCCTTTTCCATATGTCTTTTGCAAAGTTGTTTCAAATCTTTTTTTTTTTTTAAGAATGCATGTGCATTCTATTCTCAAAGGACTAGCCGTATTTTGCGGGCATCGTGACCTAGCTTTGTTCTCAGGTGCTGTGACTAACGTGCATTAGGAAGCCTTCGCTTAGGAAATTCTGATTCTGCAAATAGGGCCAAACCTTAGGTTATTGTTGGCTTATTCCAAGAACCATTTGACTGAAATTATCTGCAGTACTCTGCCAACTGGGTACTCAGTTGCTTCCTAATAAAACTGATAAACAATACCAACCTAATTAGTGCAAAGTTACTTGATTCCCCGCCCCCCCTCCCCCCCAGTCTCTTATATCTTATCACCCTGGTCGTAATTTGCCTACTTAATATTATATGAGTTTGGTGCTTTTAGAGAATAAACGTTGGTTTACTTTTAGTATTTAGATAATTCTGCTGTTTTCAGTACACACTAAGCCAAATAGTTTCATCGGGATTTTTGTAGTTCTTGACTTTTGGACTTGTATTTTACCCTGAGGTGAGCAAAGAGAAAGAACTAATATTAAGTATCTACCATGTGCTGCATGTTTACAGACACTATTTCATTAAATGTAGGGTAGATGTGTAGTTTCATTTTACAGGTGAGTGTGTTGGGGCTTAGTGATGTTTTGAAGGGTAGCTGTGCGTGTCTAACACAGGGCAAAGCTGATCTGAACAAGTCTACGTGGCCTTACCGGGAGGTCCTCTGATTCTTTGAGAAGGACAGGCAGAATTGACTTACAGATAACTCAGATTGCCATTTGCTGACGAGGGAGTGGTCAAATGAGTATGAAAAACTGGCTTTCATTTTTACTTTATTATTCTGAAATTATATTAATGTTGTAATCTAGAAACTGCTGCCAGACTTCAGGAAGAAAGCTGACTCAACATGTTTTAAATATCATATATCTTTTGCCTAATAGAAAAGGGCTTAAAATTCTAAATTTAATAGCTGAATGTGTTCAGTTTTGAATCTATAGAATTTACACATCTTATGTTATCTGCAGAGCTGTTATACTTCTGTTAGCAACCAGTGGCCAATGAACTTTGCCAACTCTGACAAATGTTGTTATATTCTAAAATCCCTTAACAATGACAACCAGCACCACTTAACATTAATCCTTGGAAACAGAGCTATCATCAGGTGCAAATACTGGGATGAGCTCCTGCTAACCAAGTAGGAATGAAAGAACATTTTATGTCTAAATTCCTATGATTCTATTACCTACTAAAATGTGTTTGTGTTCTGGGGGAAAGATGGTGAGAAAGATACTGAGGAAATTAAAATGATTAGAAAAGTTTAAAAAGGTCACAGATAGTGAGTAGAGAAGACAAAAGAAATCTAGAGCACATACTAGAGTATCTTACCCTTAGCACTTAGAACAAACAAAAAACAAACAAAAACAGCTTTATTGAGACAATTCACATACCATTAAATTCACCCTTTTAAAGTGTACAGTTCAGTGGTATCGTCACAGAGTTGTGCAGCCACCATCACTATCTAATTCCAGAACATTTTCCTCATTCCCCAAAGAAACCCTGCACCCATTAGCAGTAATGCCCACCTACTCCCTCCCTCTCTACTCCTAGCCCCTGGCAATTAGGAATCTACTTTCTCTATAGATTTGCCTATTCTGGACATTTCATTAAAAATGGCATCATACCTTTTGTAACTCATTTATTTCACTTAGCATCATGTTTTTAAGGTTCACGATCCTGTAGCATGTAGTATTTCATTTCTTTTTATTGCTGAAAAATATTCACTTGTACCAGTGTACCATATTTTGTTTATTCATTCATCTGCTAATGAACATTTGGGTTGTTTCCACTTTTTGGCAATAATGAATAATGCTGCAATGAATACTCATGTGCAACTTTTTGTGTGACATATGTTTTTATGTCTTTTGGGTGTATACCTAGCAGGAATTGCTGGGTCATGTGGTAAGTAATTATTTTTAATTTTGGGGGGAATTGCCCAACTGTGTTCCAGTGGCTGCACTATTTTACAATCCAACCAGTAATGTCTGAGAGTTCAGTTTCCCCATATTCTCACCAACACTTGTCTGTCTTTTTTATTTTACTCATTTTAGTGGATATGAATCTCATTGAGGTTTTGATTTGCATTTCCCTAATAACTAATGAGGCTGTGCATCTTTCATGTGCTTATTGACTATTTGTGTATCTTCTTTGGAGAAATGTCTATTTAAGTCTTTTGTCCATTTTTAAATTCCATTATTTGTCTTTTTGTTGAATTGTAAGAGTTCTTTATATATTGTGGATGCACATTACTTATCACATATAATGATTTACAAACATTTCTTCCATTCTGTGGGTTTTCTTTTCATTTTCTTTATGGTGTTCTTTGAAACACAAAAGTTTTTAATTTTGATGAAGTTCAATTAATCTCTTTTTTCTTTTCACTTGTGCTTTTGGTATCATATTATCTAAGAAATTATTACCTAACTCAAGGTCACAGAGATTTACAGTGTTTCCTTCTAAGACCTCTGTAGTTTTTGCTTTTACTTTTAGAGCTATGATCTATTTTGAGTCGATTTTTGTTTAGGGTGTGAGGTAGGGCTCCAATTTCATTGTTTTGCATGTGAATATCTAGTTGTCCCAGCATGATTTGTTGAAAAGACTATTTTTGACATGAATTATTTTGGCATGCATGCCAAAAATCAATTGACTATAAATGCAAAGATTTATTTCAGTACCCTCAATTCTAGTCTGTTGATCTGTCTGTCTTAATGCCAGTGCCACACTGTCTTAATTAGCTTAGTGTGGCTTTATAGTAAGTTTTGATATTAGGAAGTGTGAGTTTTTCAACTTTGTACTTCTTTTTAAAAATTGTTCTATTTGGGGTCCATTGCATTTCCATATGAATTTTAGGATCAGCTTGTCAATTTATGAAAGAATAGCAACTTAGATTTTGATAGGTATTGTCCTGAATCTGTAGATCAGTTTGGAGAGCATTACCATTTTAACGATATTTAGTCTTCATATTCATGAACATGGATTGTTTTTCCATTAAGGTCTTCTATAATTTTTTTTACAAAGTTTTGTAGTTTTCGGTATACAAATCTTATACTTCTTTTGTTAAAATTCATTCCTAAATATTTTATTCTTTTTGATGCTATTGTAAATGGTATTATTTTCTTAATTCATTTTATGTTTGCTCTCTTTTACTGTATAGAAAACAATTGACTTTTTAAATTGAGATATAATTGATATAACATTATATTAGTATAATTGAGTTTTGAATACTGATCTGTTATTCTTTAATCTTACTGAACTTATTTATTTGTTTTAATAGTTCTTTTGGTGGAGTCATTAGGAATTTCTCTATACAAGATTATATCATCTGCACATAGAGATTGTTTTACTTCTTCCTTATCTATCTGAATGCCTTTACATATTTTTTTTCTTGCCTAATTGCTCTGGCTAGGAACTGCAGTACAATGTTGTTGAATATCAGTGAAGAGAGCTGATTTCCTTGTCTTATTCCCGATCCCAGGGCAAAAGGATTCAGTCTTTCATCATTACATGTAATGTTAGCAGTGGGTTGTTTGTTTTTTGTTTTTTGGTTTTTTTTATGGATGACCTTTATTTGCTTGAGGAAATGTTTTTCTGTTCCTAGTTTGTCACGATTTTGTCATTAAAGAGTGTTAGATTTTGTCAAATGTCTTTTCTGCATCTATTGAGATGATCATGTGGTTTTTGTCCTTTGTTTTATTGAGTACATAATTAATTTGGCTATTTTTTTCCTGTTAAAATGTCTCTTGTCAATTTAATTCTTAGATTAGTCAGAAGAACATAAAGGAAAATTTCTTCCTCCCCAACAGTATGAATACCAGTAAATTATTTTCCTCAACTTAGATATTTTACTTAGTTATTTAGTACCATATGTTTGTGAAGACAGTATAATTTGACTTTGCCTTAGATATACAAATTATTGTACATATTATTGTACAATATATTGTACATATACAAATTATTTTGTATTTTAAAAAATTATTGTTTTGAAACTGTAAAAAGTAAGATATCCACATTTCAGTGTTTTTTTTTTAAACTACATTTGTAGTTAAAGTGATCTCCCATTTAATGAGTCCTATCCTCTCACAATGACCATTTGAAAGGCCCTTTGACCTAGGTAGATAAAGGGTATGGGTCAGAATATGGAGGAGAAATTCTATCTCATTTTTAGATTATCCAGATTTCTACATTATTGGAGGGGACAGCAGTTCAGAAAAAGGCATAGATTGGGTAACAAACAGCAGCTACAGAAGAATAAAAAATAGTGTGATAGTGGAAAAGGTATAGAGGTGGATGATGGAGGAGGAGGTAGCTGCAGAAGACGTTATAGGTCTTGGCAAAGATGCTGGTACCCAGACATGCGTTCCAAGTCCTTCTAAATCTGTATCTGTCTCTGGGAAGGAAATTTCTGAGAGTGAAATGTGTTGTTGGAACAAATCCTCTTCGGTAGTTATTGCAATAATTAAATTACCTCTTACCATTTGGATTATATGACAGTACTTTCTATTGGCAACACTGAGTATCCAAAGGAAGAGAAGATAGATGTGAAAATGCTTGGCATAGTGAAGGGCACAAAGTTGGCAATGAGAAACGTTGGCTGATATTAACCCTTTCATAATATTCTGTAATATCAATAGCCTGGGCTAGGGAATTTAGAAGACCCAGGTTCTAGTTTTAGATCTTCCACTGGTAACCTGTTAAGTGATCCTAAGCAAGTCACTTGATTTTCTTTAACTGTAAATTACTCAAAGTTCCTTCCACCTTTAAAATTCTACAGCTCTATTACATTCAAATAGGAAAAAAAAGCTTTAAATAAAGATTATTCTTTTAAAAGATGTGGAAGCTTCTGTTGTTGTTCTCAACTTTTACAATTTTAACTAGGGTACATTACATGAATAAGATTCTTTATTGCCTTATCTAAAGCCAACCACTGATTTATTTGAAAACAAAGGGTTTCTTTGCAGTGTCATTTAGCCTGGCATTGCCATGAATCCAAGAATTATTCTACACTAATCAGAGAACAGTAATGCAGTTGTACTTAAATTTAGAGTTCCACACAGCCATTCACCAAAGATGAATTGAGGTGAACAAGTACTTCTAACTTAGTTTGCAGAAGTTCTAAAACATACTGGTGGAATTCACTGCAGGAATCACAGTGTAAGGCAGATTGGGAGTGTGGTCAGATCATGCAAAGCTGTCGGAGAAATTATTGCTGCATTTTGTTGTTGTTTGTTTGTTTGTTTGTTTTTGCTGAATGTGTGATTTCTCGTAAAATTTAGTGTAAATTTTAGGACCATTTCTACCATTTTGAAGTATTGGTATATGGTATGACTGTTAGAGAATGAATCAGGATGGCTGGTCATCCTTGTTTTTAAAGGATGCTAATATGTGGCTTCAAATAATGCTGTATAGAATCATATTCATGTAGCTGTAAAGGAAAAGGACGAGAGAACTGTTTTTCTTTACACGACACCCAACACTCTGAACATTTCTGTACTCTTGTCATCAAATGTGTAGTATTTCCCCGACACCAGTTACTTTGAGCCACCAGCTGAGTGTCTTACAATTTAACTCAGTTCTGACACTGTCTACCTGGAGACTGCAGACGCCACAGGTTAAGGGCCTAGTGGCTATGTAACTGCCCCTCCCCCACCCTCAGCCACCAATCAGAAGTCCAGGTTTTGCCAGTTCTTACCAAGAGGGAATTCTGTTTCCCACCAGTCCCTCCTCATGTCCAGTTAATTGCTAGAGCAGCTCACTAAACTTGGGGAAATTGTCTACTTACCAGATTTCTGGTTTATTATACAAGGGTATAACTCAGAAAGATCCGGTTGAAACAGATGCCTAAGGCAGAGTATTTGGGAAGGGACCAGGGAGTTTCCATGCTCTCTATCTCAGAGCACCACTCTCCCCACACCTCCATGTGCACCAACTCAGGGGCTCTTACAACCACATCCTTTTGGGTTTTAATGGAGGCTTCATTATGTAGGCGTGGTTTATTAAATCATTGACTGTTAGTGATTGATTCAACTTCCAGCCCCTCTCTTTTTCCCAGAGAAGAGAAAATGCCAACTCTTTAATCTAATCAGATCAGTTCCCCTGGCAGCTAGCACCGATCCTTAAATTACCCAGAGCCTTTCCAAAAGCTCATTAATATAAACGCAGGTGTGATTGAAAGAGGCTTGTTATATGAATAATAAAGGACGCCTATTTCACCTTCTTTAGTCCTATCACTTAGGAAATTCTAAGGATTTTAGGAGCTCTGTGCCATAAATGAACAAAGACCAAATATGTATCATACATTTCTTAATATTGTGGATTATATTAAGTCACAGTATCACAGTAGTATATCTTGTTTAAAAAAATGTTAAAGTTATGAAAACCAAAACAATTTTTTCCACCTCTATTGAAAGAATACACTTTAAATATCAGTTTGAGGTTTCAACAGAAAAATCGGAAGGCAAGCCATCCAAATGTACTATGGGTTTTACTTTTTTTTTTTAATTTTAAACTTACTGTTAAAGTTCATTTATTGTAAGTCTGTGTACATTGCCTTAAGTTCAGTTTTAAAAGGAGGAAAACATGGAAAACAAGTTGTGAAATCCTAAGTTAGGTAATTGATGGCGGTTATGAGTCATTATGGTTTATTGTGTAAGTATGTACAGAAGTAGGAGGTTCTTTCTTAAAATGACAGATTTTCCAAATCCTTAATGAAAAGGGTGGTGTATATGTTTAATGAAGTCTCTTCTCATGCACTTCCTAATTATTAAAATATAAAGCTAGGGTCACATAGAAAAGGTTTCTGGGTAAGTGATTGTGTTGAAGACTTTATGTTTATTGGGTAATTCTGTGCTACCCTGATCAACATTTGCTCTTAAACATTTCTAGGACCCACCAGATCTACCCCTGTCCTAGTGGACATTATTGACTTTCAGTCTTATTTTTACAGGTGAAAAGCAAGCTTTCTCATTTCATTTGAGGTAATCAGCGAGAGACTTAACATTTTGAACTTAGAAAGCAATTTCTTTTTATTTTAATATCTATCATCCAAGTTTATCACTCAGTTTCTTTTTGTTTTGTTTCTTTTCTTTCTTTTTTTCTTTTTTCATGTCATTTTTTTCTTTCACCATTCAGGTTTCAATTGTAATTTTCTCTCATAATTACAGGAGAATGAGTCTTTGCACTACAGCATTTAATAGAACCTTTTTTTCAAACTTAAGAGTAATCATATGTAAGAACAGAATACTTCTTTAAAATTTATGTTATAAAATGGTCACAAATGGAGTGAATGTTTGATAGGGACTGGTATGTATAGAAGTAGCAGGTTGCTTCTGGTGACACAGTATCTGTTTTCAGCTCCAGTGAGAGATTATTCTAACAGTGGTTAAGAATGAGGGTCTGGTCTTAGTCAGACCATAATTCAAATAGTGGTTTATTCATCACTTAGTTTCTTTGCCTGTAGAATAGACATAGTAATAGGACATAACTCATAAGGTTGTTATTAAGAAGTTTAAAATAAATATATATTACTTGTAAAGCACTTAACACAGTGCTTGGGATATAATAGGTGCTCAGTAAATGTCAATAATTAATAATATTCTTAATGAATAAAATTTTTTGGACTTAACTTTGTTTCTCTTTTGTTAACTACTTCAAAGAAAGACATATACCACATCCTTTCCTGCATTAAGTCCTTAGAAGCTGTAAGGGAGATCTGGAGAATAGCAAAGGAAGGATTCTTTAGAGATGATTCCTGACCTAAGCATTAAAGTGAGAATCCCATTCCCCCTAATATTGTGTTCCTAGGTGTCTGACTTCAGCGCATTGCCTTTTGGGGGTTACATTACCTCTCCATTAAAGTTACTTTTCCTGGTTTACATACATCTTGTGTGGATGACTCCCACATTCATGGTTCCTATCCTGAACTTTATCTTTTGTCCTTCAAACTAAGATGTCCAACTACCTACTACTGACAATTAGCTTCACATAGTGCTACCCTACAAGAAGTCCAAAGTCAACACATATAAAACAAACACTGGGTCCAGCAGAAGTAACGCCTCACACGAGATGGACAGCAATTTGAACATTTCACCTAAAATGTCACCTAAAGCGTGCTTGAATGTGATATTGTTATGTTACAGAATTACATGCTTATGATTTTGTCATAAAAGATTTGGCTTAGATTACCAGCTCATAAAAAGGGGCATTATTTGTTTCAGACCTTGTACATTGTCTTTATCTTCTTCCTCATACCTCATCCCCACTTTTCACCAATTTCATCATCTTTTTATTCAATTATGGTATCATCACCCACCCAGAAACCTGAGAGGCATTCAGGCTTTGTCCCCCTTACTGTTGGCATCCTATCATTTACAAAGTCCTCCTTTTATTACCTCCTAAATGTTTCTCAAGTCTGTCCCATCTATTCTGTGTCTGCTGTAGCCTCTTGAGGCTTATCATCTTCTGCCTTTTTCAGTGACCCCTCTTAAGAGATTTTTCTACCCCTATCTTGATCTCTCCCTTTTCGTCATTCATTCTCTACATTGCTTTCAAAGTGCTCTAAAGCAAAGATCATTCCTACAAATAAATAACATTCTTTATTCTTGTAATATCAAGTCCAAGGTCCTTAGCATGGCTTGTCAAGCTCTTGTGATCCTCTGATCTCTACTTCTCTACTGCCATTACTAGGCTCATGCTCTCAGCTCCAGTAATAGTAATTACTTCACAGACAGTGTACTAATTCACCTCTGTATGTTTGGAATATTGTCCCTATATTGATCACCAAGTGCCAATGCTAAGGTCAACAACCACCTTATTTAGGACACCTTTCCTAACCTTCATTTTCTTTCCCACACTGCCTCCCAAAACTGAACCACTTGCCTCTCCCTGTGTTTCCAGTGTAACCTCTGGATACTTGCATTTTAATACACTAATGTATTGGAATTATCTCTTACAGCCCATGAGGAAGGGCACGCTAGGACACATTCAACAGGGCTTCTGCTTATTTCCAGAGGTGGGAGTCATTGTTGTCATTAAAATTATGTATCGATATAAGAGCACTAACAAAGTAAGAAAAGAATAAAAACATACAATTTGGTCCTATGAAAATAATGTTACATTCAGTCATTTTATGTGGACTCGTTCCCATTTATACTTAAGCACCATAGGTACCCCTTACTTTACCTTGAGCTTGTTTGGAGGTTCTAGCAGGGGAGCGCAGCTACTCGTATACCCTTGACCGAAGAACGGTCCTCTCCTCTAGCGGGGAAGGTCGTCCGAGGGACGCACATGGAGCGGTGAGGGAGGAAGGGGACACCCGCCTAGCCAGCCAGATCAGCCGAATCAACCCTGGCGATCAATGGGGTGACAGATGTCGCAGCCAGATCGGCCTCACATCCCCTTACTTTACCAGAATACTGACATTACTATGGCTCAGTTCTCAACAGTTTTTATTCGTTTTTTCATTAAATGCCAGTTTATAGTAGATGAAGTTACGCGATAATAATATAGCATAGCTTATAACATATAGAACCTCAAAAATGTTTATATTAATGAATATGAAACTCCATCTGTGCAAACTGAGCCTTTGTGGTTGATTGCTCACGTTAGTCTGGTCATCCGCTCACACCTTTAAAAAAGACTAAAAATAATGGAGGAAAAAAACGCACACTCTCTCCCCACCCCCATTCTATCCTGCATACCAGAATAGATTAATCTTCTTAAGGCTCTATTTTAATTGCATGCCTACCTTTCTTAACCTACAATAGCTCTTTATTAGTTCAAGTCCAAACTCCTCACCCATCTTTTGTATTCAACGAAGCAGTCCGCAGTTGTATCAGTTTACTTAATAGGCAGAGTAGGCAGAGGGTATGGATGGGTTATTCTTACTTGGAGCACATTTTACTTTTCAAATCTAGGCTTTAGCAACCAAGTATGAACTTTCAAGTTATGTGTTGGTACACTAAAAACTTTGTATTCATCAAATATTTACTGAGTGCCCACTATGGCTTTAGGCCTGTGCCAGTGAATAAGGCTTTGGTGGTAATCAAAATCAACAAAACCTCTGTCTTTATGGAGATTCTGGTCTACTTGTGAAGACAAATGAACATTATAACTCAGGGTAAAAAGTACTAGGACAGGACCCGACAGCAAGGGTGGCTAATCCAGCCGTTGGGTCAGGGAAGGCTTCTCAGGCTGGGTGACATCAAGCATGATAACCGTTGATAGGCTGTGCATCACAGCAACAGTAAGTGCAAACACCTGGTGGGCAGAGAGACTGGTACACTCAAGAAAGTGAGAGAAGTTTCTTAAGGCTGGACCTCTATTTGTATGACTATAGTAGATTGTAGAAGAGGAGAGTATATCTCTTTGTCCTATCTAGGACTTACTTGCTTCTTCTTTCCCTCAAGGCCTAAATTGTTGAAATCAATCTATTCCTTTATTTCTTGAAAGTTTTAGGAGGAAAAAAAATCAGAATGAATAAAATAAGCTGTTGTTTCACTCACACTCAATTTCTAGTCAACTGTTATGTTGTTTTTAATTTATGTAATTTTTTTGGGTATAAAATTAGTAAGTCATATCCAGGTCATATAGCTATTACTGCAGTTTGCTGGTACTGATGCCCCCCACCCCGCCCCAATACCCTGTCCCATTTCTTAGAGCATATTTTCTTGGATCCACTCCTTGGACCTCCATTGCTGTTAGAATAACATCAGACTCCTTAGCATAGTCGTCAAGACTTTTGTGATTAGTCTCTCTAGCTGTATTTTCTACTCTTTTCCTTCATCCAGATTTGCCCTTTGCTCTGCCATGCTTTTAAGACACTCTCTGTTTTGAGCCTTTACTTACCTTGCCTTCACCTGGGATAATCTTCTTCCCTTTCACTGCTTGTCACACTATGATCCTTTCTTGAAAGCTCAGTTCAGATACTTCTATTAAGTCTCTGACTTTCTTGCTATCCTTCCTGCCCTTCTAGTTCTGTAGTCCTCAAGTGTTTGTTTTCTTTTTAATAAGGCGTGCTATAGTCTTTCCTAGTGTTTTTAAAAATGTGGGTTGCAACCCATAAGTGACTTGTGGGTTGTGACCAGCATTTAAAAACCTGGAATAAAATAAGCCAAAATAGAAAGTATTAAAATGTGTTATACATAAAAGGTGGTAATATTTGTTCCATGTACTTTTGTTGCAGTTATAAATGTATATGCGTGTGCTGATTCATCATGTAAGAAATATTTCTTACTGTAGGTCTTGGTCAAAAAAGTTTGAAGAACACTCATATCATATCAATGGATTAGCTCCCCAATTAGATTATATGTTACTTTAGGACAGAGACTCCTTACTCAGGCTTGAAATCTTCCACTTAGTATAGTATCTAGAATGCTTTGTTCATCAGAAGTGTTGATTTTCTTTGAACTTGTCTCTCATTCTTCCTAAACCCTGTGATAGCCTTGTCATAAAATTTCCCATACAGTTCAATCTAGAGAGTTGGAATCTTCTGGCTCCATGCTGCCTCTGGAAAACTTCCTCTAGGAGTCCTCTGTTAGACTGTAGTCCACCCCTGTGGACTACTGCTGCAGTTTCATTCTGGGAGTTTGTGCATCTTACTTGGATTGGACCTCTTGCTGCTTCTGGGGTGTGTGTGTGTGTGTGTGTGTGTGTGTGTGTGTGTGTGTCCTATCCTGTTATTTAGGTAGAGCTCATAGTCCAATTGCTTCCTGAGAAAGAGTATATGGGAAGTACCTTTTAAACCTTGTATTGTCTGAAAATGACTGTATTCTACCTTCACATTGAATGATAGTTTGGCTGGCTATAGAAATCTCAGTTGAAAATTCTTTTCTTTCAGACCTTTAAAGGCATTGCGCCATTGTCTTTTAGTTTCCACTGTTGCAGTTAAGAAGTCATGCCACTCTTGTTCCTGAACTTTTGCATGTCACCTTATTCTTCCTCTCTGGAAGCTCCTAAGATCTCCTTTTTATACCTTGTATTTTGAAATATTACAATGGCCTTGTCTCCTCTTCAGCCATTGTGCTAGGTACTCAGTGTACCCTTTCATTCTAAAGTTTATATTGTTCATGTTTCAGAAAAATTCTCTAATAATTTCATCCTCATTATTTTCTCTTTCTAGATCTTTGATAAGTTGTATGTTTGATTTTGGATTGGTCCTTTAATTTTCTTACCATCTTTTGGTATTTTTGTTGTACTTTCTACAAGAATCTCTAAACTTTATCTTCCAACCTTTCTATTGATATTTTTGTTTTACCTGTCATTATTACGTTCCAGTATTTCCTTCTTATTCTCTGATTGTGCTTTTTTTTATTATTTAAAAAAATATTTTGTTCTTGTTTTATGCATAATGTTTTTTGTTTCTATGAAGGTTTTTTTTTTTTTTAACAGATAAAAATTTTTTGTCTATTCCTGGTATGCTATTTCCTGTTTTTATGTATTCCAATTTGTTTCTTTCATTTTTTTGTTTACTTAGGTCCTTTATGTTGGAGGTTTTTCTTAAGTGCATGATGATTATTTAAAAGTGATCCACTAAAAGAATGCATTAAAAACTGAATAAAAGTTCTCTGTACTTGGGTGGCACTTGTTAAAGATGAGCCAGCTTTTTTTATTATGATCATCACAGATTTAAGCATCAGCTGTTTTCTCCAGTCATTCCATTTTTCCAGTTAACAAGCCTTTCATCGCTTGCCTGTTACACCAAATCCTGAGCCTCTCGCCAGATCTGCAGGGTTAGATCTGCTCGCTTCTGCGTGGTGTCCCCTTTGCAGGCCCTCGGGTTTCACCATCTTCCCTTCTACCCGCTTCCTGCTCCTCCATATTAGCATGGAGTTTGTGTTGTGTTTTGTGTTTCCCCTATTGTTTCGTGAGGGAAAGGCGTGACACATCTATGCCAAATTTTTCCTAAATTTTTCAATTCACAAATTTCTCCCTATACATCATTAAAAATGGAAGGAATATGCTAATGTGTCTCCTACACAGGGATATTGAGACCTAATTAATCAATATTAGTACATTTATGAAGAAAAATCCTTGTGTAAGTATTAATTAGCATGCTGTTTTCCAGAGAGCATAGAAAGAATGCTGTATATAAATTTTAAATGACCTTTTATGGTCTACCATTTCAGAAAAACGAAGTATTTTTCCCCTTGTAGCTTTAGATTTTGACAGGCCAGTGTTTGTCAGTCTCCCATGGCCAATTCAGGTCTCCAGAGTAGGGCATCAGGAGATGATTCCTAACACAAAGCATGCCAGTGTGACTTTGTGAAAGTTGTTAGTTCTCATCATATTAAGGTGTGAAATTTACTTTTAAAATAGACTGCTTTATTTTGTAACCTCATTTTAACGTCATTTAGCATATATGACCATAGTTTTTCCATCTCAGTAACTTCAGTAAAATTTCTAACAGAGTCACTGCATACAGATAAAAGACTATCTTCAAGTAGTTTTAATGGCCATACCGTTTTTTGAGTAAATAGACAGAATGTCCAGGTTTAGACAGTGAAAGAGCTGGAGAAGACTGAGATCTGGTAGGGTGCCATGTTATGGAAGAATGGTATTGTATTCTGTGTTATTTTAAAATGCTTTGATGTGTGTGCCATTTTAGTATAAAGCTAAAAAACCTCTTAGCTTTTTAAAACTTTTAGCCACTTAGCAATTTGCTTTTTAAAAAAAATCTGTTTAATTTTTGAAAACTTAACAGAATGTATTTACGGCATAGCCTGGCAGGAAGAACACAAGCTTTGGTGTTGGACAGGCCTAGGCTTGAGTGCCAGCACTGGCGGTTGCTTTGTGAATTTGAACAAGTTACTGAATGTTTCATTTTCTGCGTCTGTGAAATGGAGTTAATAAGGTTTTCTATAGGGATTACATGAGAGAATGCCTGTGAAGCCCTTAGCTTGGGACTTGCCTCCATGAATGCTAGCTCATTTCTGTCGAGGTATGAAAAGCATCTAGCATAGTGCCTTTCCCTCCTACTTTCCTCCCACATACTTAGGAAGTTCTGCTGAGTCAAAACTACCAGTAGGGAGTTATGTAATTCAGATCCTTTCTTCTAATTCTTAGAAGATTTAATTTAGAGATAGTTTTGGTAAATTAAAAAAAAAAATGCTGCAACTAGAGTAGTATTTATTTATGCTCAGAGCTTTCTAAAGAGTTGATCCTGTCTGTGCCAGAGTTAGCAACCTATAAAAACAACAGTAAGTTGCTGGAGGGAATTCCAAGTTTTTGAAATAATGTATTTGCCAAGCTACTCAGGCTTTGGGTATTACCTAGGAGAAATTATAAATATGTCAAGCCTTGATAGTTAATGTACTATAAATAGACTGGCCTCATCCTACCTGTGGGGTATGTTTTGTCCACAATCCTCCTGGACCTGACTTAATGCCCACTCACTCTAGGGACCCACAAGACCAGTCCAACCCTGCCCTGACTCGCATTTTCCTCCAACACCACTGGGTCTGAGATCAATAAACTCTACTCTGACAAGCAGAGGGAGCAGTCTCATCAATTTTAATTTTGAAAACCGCTGGCATACTATTGTCATCAATTTGTCTGCGTTACTTTTATGAAGATAGTGGACTCATCAATTTGAAACCCATCGTGTCAGAGTTGGTCATGAGGGACTCCTGACTTTGCTATTAAATTATTTCCAGTGAAACTTTCACTAGATATGGTAGCTGTATGAATTCTCATCTGAGAGAATGGTGAAAATAATAATGGAGTAAGGGATAGATCCATTTTGTATTATTCAGAAAATTATTCTTCAGTATACTTCCTGAAATTAAGTGCCTTTGGTCAAAATATAACAAAATGGGCAAAATTTGATTTGTTTCATGGGATAGAAAAATTATTATTTTATTGCTGGGCTTTTTTGTACTTGGAACACTTATTCTAAATTTTGTAGGTAAATGTTACGTAGCTTTACGGATACTTTCTTATTAAACTAAAAATCTCCACTTATACTTTTTTTTCTTTAAAAAGTAAAAGGTTTAACATTTTAGAGATAAACTGGACTTAGATTTGCATTGTTGAAAATATTTTTGTAAACTAATCACTCTCTTTTAACATATTTTTGAACACATGTAAGAGAATATTCATAGCATATGAGCATAGTATAAAGAATAACAGTAAACCAAACACTCATCTATCTACCATCTAATTTAAGAAATAGGATATTAGCAATACATTGAATTTCCCATGTGCCCTTCCCCGATCCAGTTTCACCACCCTCCAAGTAACCATGACAAAACTGCATATTTATTATTCCTTTGACTTTTTGTAAAACTAGTTTTTACAACATTTGTGTTTATCCCTAAATAATAAATTGTTGATTTCTTGTTTTTGAAACTTATATAAATGTAATAATTTCCGCTAATATTTACTTCTAATATAGTGTTGGTGACAGTCATCCATGTTGATATGTACAGATGTGGTTCATTTCTTTTCACTTCTGTATAATATTCCATTGAGTGACTATTCCACAGTTTAGTTATCTATTTAGTTATTTGTTCTTTTCTTTTTTAAATAATATTTTTATTGTTAGACTTATTGGGGTGACATTGGTTAACAAGAGTTACATAGGTTCCAGGTGTACAACTACAGCTCATCGTCTGTGTGTTACAATTTATGTTCACCACCCACTGTCAGTCTCTTGCCATCACCATATATGTGTGTTCTTCTCTTGATGGACACTTGGGTCATTGCTCGTTTTTTGGCTAGTACAACCACTGATTTCCTATACATGCCCCTTGCTGTACAGGAGTGAAAGTGAAATTACTAGACCAATTGCATAATTTCTGAATTTCATGAAAAATGCAATTTGTTTTTCTTTGAATTTAAGGTGGATTTGAGATTGAGATAATTTATTTCAAATTAATGGTTTGATAATTTTGTATGAATTTTAGCAATTTTTCTAGGAAAAATATTTTGCTTTTAAAATTACTTAGAGATAATGGATTTATTCAGAAAGGTCAGGAAGTGAGCAATTCCATATTATTTAGATATATTTACATGGAGATGTAGAGATATAGATATGAGATAAAGATACAGTAAATTTCAAGAATCAGAATATAATATTAATAATAATGGCTAACTTTTATTGAATGCATTCAGAACAGGATGACTATCCTGGTACATGCCAATTGAATAATTGAATATCAACCACTGCCTGGAAGTAATTTTTTGGGGGGGAGTGTGTGTAAATCTCTTAATATGAGAAGTGAAAAAAATTGCCTTCAGATGTCTTGATTTTTGGACCAAAAAAAGAGAATTTTCTATTTATTCAACTTGTTTTGACTCCCAGTGCAATCAAAATTGTCTGGAAGCAAGACGGACTGTGAGGTGCTGAATTAACTTTTCACTTTGATATTGGAAATTCTAGAGAAGATGAGCAAATATGATCACATAATTGTTAACTGTACAATTAGTGTTTATTGCCAGGATGTTCTTTGTATTTATCCGGAAATGTTTTACATACGAAATTTATGTGCATTTCTGATATAATGCCCTCTCTTGTGGAAAATCCTTGTTTTACAACTATCTAAAACTTTCTCACTTTTTGGGTTTCCTCCATTTATCACTACCTCCTTGCCTAAGACATTTAATTTTGCCACCTGCCTGAGCCACGCACATATTTACCCAAGTGCTAGAGATGTAGTAAGAAACAGGATGCAATCCTACCCTCAAAGAACTTAGAGTTCAGTGGGAGAGAGGGGTGTGTAAATAAGCAGTTCCCAGGCATTTTTCTTGGATAAAGTTTGGTTCATATTTGGGCCAAAGAAAGAGTAAAGGAAAGCCTCCACTGGTAGTAGGACATTTTTTAAAAAAACCTGTTCTTTGGTTAAAAAGAACTGAATAAATTTAAATTTGTATTTATTTATTAATTTTTATAGGGCCTTTTTATACATCTATTGTCAGAGCTTAAAAGAAAAAAATCATTTATTATGAGCTTCCTAAAATATCACTCTGTTTTCTTGTTTGGATTTTATAAAAAAGAGGAACTGCTTTTCTCATTGCTTCAACTATTTTTTTAATTTCATGACTCATGACTTCTGGAAACTTCTTATTCAGAAAACAGCAGTCATCGATCATATCTTGTGATTATTTTTATGAAATCATAAGTATGGCATGATATTTAGAACTATGTAAACAACACATGGGATGGTGCCTTGAATCCACATAGACTCATACACTTAATAAATGTGGATATTTTAATACCAGCCTGCTTCACTGTAAGAAAAAGCAGGTACACTAAACAAATGATCGCTGGATATTAAATATCATTTATCGAGAAGTCAATCTAAGAGGGACTGAAAAGTGTCCTGTAGATTTGGCCATGAGGAGAGCACTGTGCTATGTGCCAAAGCAGTTTGGAAGTGAAAGGTGGCAGCTGATGACATTGTGTTGAAGAGTGAACAGTGAACAGTAGAGAAGACAGCAAGTGTGGACTGTAGTCATTCAATAAAATTTAGTTAGTGTCTGTTAGGGTGACCGACCACCCAGGACTGCAGGTTTCCTGGGATTCAGGATGTTCAGCGTTAAAACCAGGACAATCCTAGGCAAACAGGAACAGTTGGTTACTCTACGAGCTAGATTCTATGCTAGATTCTGCGGTTGTAAAAAATAGACTTGCAAAGAGAGAATTATATAATATGATAATTTAGGGTATAAATTTAAGGTACTGTGGGAACACAAAAGGGGACCCAGTTTGCTGAAAATGGTCAGAAAGAAGTTGTGAAAGAGAAGGTGAAATGAATCCAGAGAAAGAGTAAGAGTTACCCCAACAAAAACTGGGGGGGGGGGTGCACAGCATTGCAGGCAGAGAAAGCATGCAGTGTTTGGTTTTTAGAGAAACACAAGCCATTTTCCCCCCCAGAGACAGAAGAGGAAGTCACTAAAGGGCCTGGAGAAGGGAGCCCAGGTGCTTACACCGCAGCAGTTTGGGGGGGTGGGGGATGTTGAGGGAGATAAAACCTGGTGGTCTCCATGTTTTCAGTGAAACTAGGGCATTGCTGAAGGAGAGAGAGGAGAAAGGGGGATGGGGAGTTTGAGGAGAGGGGGGAAATCACAGGTTTCTGAAAATGGTCAAATGTGATCCTATCAGGTGGAAAAGGTGTGAGAATTATAAAGCATTAAAAGAAATAGCTAACACGGAATGCTTTCTTTGTTTGAGGCACTAAGTATGTTATAAACATCACATTCAATTACAACACCCACAAGAGATAGATACTGTTACTATCTCCATTTTACAGATGAGGAAACTGAGGCACAAAGAGGTTAACACTAGCCCAAGGTTACACATTTTCTAAGAGGTAAAAGTCAGAACGCTATAGGTTCTGTGGAGTCCTTCACTTTTTACCTGCATTTTAATACATTTCCACATGAGACTTCACATGACACAACCACCTCTTATGGTATTATTATCTCTAGGTGAGGGGACAGTAACCAAGGATCTTGTCCAAAGTCACATGCATAGTCAAAATATGTGATTAGACAATGTGTAGGACAGAACAACTAAAGATACTATAAAGTGCTGAGACTCCTTTTCCCCACGTTACATACTTTCCCAGCTTCAAAAGAATAAGACACAATCCCACCCTCTCCGTATCCCAGAAGTACTCTAGTCAGTCATTTGTATTTTGGTTGTTTTAATTCAGCTTCCCCTGGAAGTCACGGATATTACTTCTTAACTCCTAACCAAGTTGCAAGATTATTGGTAGTGTCCCTAGACTAAAAAATGCCCCGGACTCCCATTGCCCTCTGAGCCCTGAGTGTTCAGGAAGTGATAGGAACTCTTTGAAGCTTTGTTTGGTGAGCAATCTCGTGTTGCAGTTTGAGAGAAACTTCAGGAACCTGGACGTGGGACTCTCAGAGGTTCAGCCGAATTGGCTGTTAAAGGTTGGGGGTGACCATCCCATCAAAAGCAGACAAGGCCCCCAGCAGGGTGGGGTAGAGTGGGTGTGTATATTTGGGATAGTCATAGATCAGGAGCTTTCTGTTTAAGTTGTGACGAGTTTTGACTGCATATGATTTCTGCATTTACAGATGAGGAATGAAAGATAATGCAAAGTTAAAGAACATTGCCCCATTTTTATATCGCTAGTTAATGATTGACCCAGGACTGGAAGTGAGTCCCTACCCCCCTTAACCTAGTACTGCGGGGGGATTGAAAGCCAGTTAGACTTTTATCACCAAGATTACTGATTTGCTGGTACATCTCTTGAGGACAGTGGCTGCCTCAGTCCTCAGAATGCTTCCCAGGCAGGCTCACAGACCTGGAGCTTTCGTTGATGAAACTGTAATGTTATGACACCACACAGCATTCCCTTGCACACTCACTGAGGTATGCCAGGCACTAAACCGCACTAAACCCTGTGGACCCAGGGGGGAACATCACTGGCATAATCTCTGCCCTCATGATACTTTGGGTTTGGTAAGAGAGAGACAGTCATAAAACAATTACACTGAGTATTTCATTACATTTGTGTGATAAATGCTATGTAGGATAAATATTGGATACTATGTGAGTATCCTAACTTAAGTCCAGGTTCAAGGAGAGCTTCCCTGAGGAAGTGCAATTCAGACTGATCCACAAACTGAATTAGGTGTCCTCGCTCCCTGCCCGCCCCCCCCCCCCCCCCCCCCCCCCCAGTTCATATGTTGAAGTTCTAACCTACAGTCCCTCAGAATGTGACTGTATTTGAAGATAGGGTCTTTGAAGTAATAGAGATTGAATAAGATCATTAGCGTGGGCTCTAACCCAATATGACTGGTATCCTTATTAGAACAGGAAATTTGGACATGGCCAGTACAGAGGGAGGACCCTGTGAAGACACAGGAAACGATGCCATCTACAAGCCAGGAAGAGAGACCTTAGAGAAACCAACTCTGCAGACATCTTCATCTCAATGTTTAGCCTCTAGAATTGTGAGAAAATACATTTTGTTGTGTAAGCCACCCAGTCTGTGGCAGTTTGGTATGACAACCCTAGTTGATTAATGCACCAAGCAGACAGCAAGAGGTATGAGTGTTCCAGGTGGAGATCAGGGGGTTGCAGTTGGCTAGTATTAAAAAGACATTCCATCCACTTGGAATACAAGGAATAAGAAGAGCAACATGTTACCCACATTTATAAAACCAGATTATCCTTTTAAGATAATGGATTTCCAAAGACTGACAGAGATTCATGAAATTGAGTCATCCATCTGTTGTTTTTTAAAGATAATAATCTGGATGTGTAAAATTATATGTTTATATGTTTATTGATGGCTCAGTGTTCCCTTATGTTATCACGTGTAGACCTGCTTCTAAAGTGCATTCTGTATGCTCATGGGGGCCTTTTGTTTGGAAGGACATTTCTCTGCCTTGAAATTCCAATGCATAATTCAAAATAACTGCAATCATATATACATCATACCTTTCTGACTACTTGTCTGTCCTCTTTTACTGATTGTTATAACAGTGGTTCCAAGATGTTTTTGTCTCAGAATCCCAGAGAGTTTGTATTTATGTGGGTTATTGATATTTGCTATATAAGAATTTAAAAACTGAGAAATTTAAACAGCATTTATTTAAATTAAAGAAGATATATTATTGCATATTAACAAAAACATATTTTTAATAAAAAATAAGTTTTTCCCAAGACTAAAAAAACATCACAAGATTAACAGTATTTTACATATTTCATCTCTCTTTAATATGCATCTTCATAGGAGACAGCTGGATCCTACCTGCTTCTGCCTTCAAATTGTTACAGTATGTTGTTTTGCTTGAAGTATGACTATAAAAAAAAATGAGGCCTCACAAAGATCATATAGTAGGAAAAAGTAGGGGTAGTTTAATAGCCTTTTTCACAAAATTGTAAAGATTCTTCTGTGATACTAGATGAAGACTTGACAAGTGGTAGTTTCTTAAAGATTAAATACAATGTGAACTCTGACTCCATATCAGTAAATTTTTGTGCTCGCTTACATTAACATCCATTGGTCATTGTATTCATTTCCTAGGGCTGCTATACAAGTTAACACAAGCAGGTGGCTTAAAACAACAAAAACTTACTCTCTTCAAAGTTCTGGAGGTTAGAAGTCTGAAATCAAGATGTGAGCAGGGCTACATTGTCTCCAGGGACTCTAGGGGAGAGTTGTCTTTTTTAATTTTATTTTATTTTTTACATTCTTATTTTTTATTTTTTTAAATTAAAACAATTTATTACAGTAAAACACGCATTGCTATTACTCCCCCTCAAAACACTCCCCCTGGTTTTGAGAGTCGTCTTTTACCTCTTTTAGGTTCTGGTGGTTGTCTCCATCCTCACATGGCCTCCTCCTCCGTGTGTCTCTGTGTCTTCTCGTATTCTGTCTCTTACAGGGACACTTGCCATTGGATTTAAGGCTCACCCGGATAATCCAAATGATCTGATCACGAGAACTTTTGGGGGGTACCAGTTAACTCATTACAATCATTTTACATACTAAATGGATCTTGGATGCATGCATAGTTTTCTAACTTCATGCATTAGTCATCTGGAAAACATGGGTTCACTGATTCATGCAGCTCTTCCAAATGTTGACACATTTCATTTAACAACATTTTTTAAAAATCCCATTTGTTAATATCACCAACTGAGTACATCAGAAAAATCTTTTCAGTGGAGGGAAGCAGTCAAGCAGAAACAGATTTTCCAAAACTCTCAATTTCACTTTCAAGCTTGAATTTTATCATTGCCAACGAATACATCGAGTTGTTTTCCTTGATGTGACAGGCTTACTGTGTTCATTTTCAAGAAAATGTCTGCCAAGTACCCAAGTTTGGCAAATAACGTCATTTTGTCAGTGATCCTTTTAAGTAAAAATGGTGTTCTCTGTAAAAGCAGCTACAAAGTTCAGCTTTTAGCTTGAACAGTCACACAAGGAAAGGCTTTCACTCTAGACAACAGTTAGACTTTGGTATACAGCAGAAATGCTTAATGCATACATTGATTTTGTCACACAGAATATTAACAAGAAATATATTCAAGGGTCAAGATTTTAAAAAATTAATAATTTTTACTGCTTTATCAAGGGCATCATTAAATGAACTTGGCTTTTTTTCTCTTTTTAAACTGCAAGTGAGTGATGGTAGAGAATACAGTGACTGCTAGTACAGCAGTGCCACTGCCTTGATTCATGCCAGCGCAGCAGTAGTTCTAACCACTACTGCTTTTCCACCATCAGTGCAAATGTCAACACAGTGAAAAAGGCAAATAACATCTCATGTTATTATGAAAATAGTTTGACCTCAGAAACCTCCTGAAAGGATCTTAGGATCTTGCAGGGGTTCATGGACTATACTTTGAAAACTGCTGGTATATACCATTCAGTTCAGAACTAAATCATCATAGACTGATGAAATTTTTAACATGTATATTTTTAAATTTAAGTATAGTTGGCATACAATATTATGTTAGTTTTAGGTATACAACATAATGATTGGACATTTATAGGCCTTATGAAGTGATTACCATGGTAAGTCTAGTAGCCATCCATCACATTACAAAGTTACTATATCATTAACTGTATTCCTTATGCTATGCGTTAAATCCCCATGACTTATTTATTTTATTAAGTTTGTATCTCTTAGTTCCCTACACCATTTTCATCTATCCCCTCATTCTCCTGCCCTCTGGCAATCATCAGTTTGTTCTCTCTGTCTACAACATATGTATATTTAACTCATTAATAGGATTGTTTCCTTAGAAATGATATACATGTATATAATATAAAAATTAAAAAAAATAGTCCTGAAGGGGTTATAATGAAAAGCAACAGTCTCCCAACTCATCATTCCTCTGAATCAAATACTGTTCTAAGGAAAATCCCTTTTATTATAGAAAATTTCAAACATAAAAAAATTGTCTTAATAGTATAATTAGCCTCCATAAACATGTTGCTCAGTTTCAACAGTTCTCTTTTTATTGCTAAATCTGATTCACTTAATCACCTCTTTCCTCCATAGAGATCATTTTGAAGCAAATCTGAGACATCAGGTTATGTCATCCATAAATATTTCAGTATTATCTCTAAAATATTGATTCTTTTTAAAAACATAACACAATGACATCATCATACCCAAAACCCCCACAGTGGTTTCTTAATGTCATTAGATAGCCAGTCATGTTTAAATTCTTCCATTTGCCTCATAAATTTTTCAGTTTGTTTAGTCCAAGAAAGAGTCAAATAATATCCATCTATTACCATTGGTAGTTAAATGTATCTTTTTAAGTCTTTTAATTTAAATGTTTCCTGCCTTTCTTTTTTTCCCTTGTAAGTTGTATAATGAAGAAACAAGATCATTTTTCCTGTAAAGTTTCCCACTAAATTTTGCTGATTGCATTCCTGAAATGTTACTTGTACCTTTGACCCCTGTATTTCTTATAAAATGATAGTTAGAGCTAGAAACTTGATGTGATTTGGGTTCAAGTTTTTTGGCAAAAGTACATCCTGAGTGATGGTGTGTTTTCCATTAGGAGGCATAAAACATCTGGCTGGCTCTCCTTTTACAAGGTAAACAGCCATTGATGACCATTCCCTTAGATGCATTAATTCTTTAGGGGTTATTTACAAAATGGTGATATTCTAATTTATTCTTTATTCATTAGCTGGAATTCTTCTGTAAAGAGAAACCTTCCCTATCGACTATTTGGTTACTTTCTATTGGAAAGTAAGCTAAAGATGATTCTTACCCCTTATTTAACTGCTTAAAAAATTATTTAGTTTCTTAGCATCACTCAAAGGTAATCCATGAGGTTTATTTTGTAATTTTTGTATCTTTGTCAACTCCTGGATTTAACATTCAATGTGTTTCAGTTCACTGTAGTCATTATTACTTTGAACGTTCAACTTCTCATCTTTGGTTAACTCCTTGAGTTGGCCTCTGAAGCTTTTAACATGACTCTAACAGTCATTGACAGCATACCAGAAAGTGAAGAAGTTAAAAGATATTCCAGGCTTATCTTACACAGTTCCTGGCCCAGATCTGCAATCAGTCAATTCTATAAGGCACCCTGGTTCATCTGAGTGGGAAATATTTAGAGACCACTATCTAGTTCTAGATGCTGGTGGCACTAAGGTCACTGGGATGGTCATTGATTTTAGGTCTATTCTGTGTCAGAGTTAGGTAGTACATATATACTTATAGGAAAAATACAAAATATATTCATAATGTTACTTCCAACTGAAATTCAGTACTATAGGGTTTTTTGTTTGTTTGTTTTTTTAACCTAATCTCACCTATATCTCTTTTTCTCCCACCTCAAAATTCCTGGTTCTTAAAGACACAAGATAGTTATTCATTTTTTTAATCCCACAATACAAATAGGTCTCAGAATAATAATACTATAACCAGCAATAAGATTAATAGAATTTAAGGAGTTTTCTACAATTTTTTTTTTTTTTTTTTTGGCCTTAGAGCTTATCTCACAGGAGTTTACTTTGTTTTGAAGTCACTTGAAATAATTCCTCAAACCAGTTTAGTTAGGCCTATTATTTGAAGTTTTAGAAGGAAGTTTTAAAAATCTCTTCTGCTTTTAGTTTCTATTTTCTTCCACATCTCTAAACTTATACCTTTATTTCTTGATTTTGGTGAACATTGTACTTTATCTTTGCAACAATTATAATATCTGAAACTTGAGTTCACTTAGCATTACTCTTCTGCCCTCACTGTAATAGTCATCATTTTTAGGACTCTATTAGTCAGTCTATAATTTCTATACTTAATAACCTTTATTTCTTGTTCTAAACAGTAGATAATAGGATTAGCAGTTTAATTTTATACATTTAACGTACTGTACATAGGGCCCAGTAGAGAGCAGTGTACATATTAATAGGTAATCAATACTTGCTGAATTAAATTGAATTTTTATTAATAGTATACTCTTTGCCAAATAAAAGGTTAGTCTTTAATTGATGGGGACATTAGCTTAGTCAATAACTAGTAAATTATATAAGTCATGACATCGGATCAAGGATTTAGAATTGCGAACAGTCATCTTTCTCTTCTTCTATTTTCCCCTCATTTTCTGTAAATGACTTTGGATGTTGCATCATCTTTTTATGTTTCTGTTGTTCTGTTACTAAAAGATATATTATTGTGATACAAATTTTGTATGAATAGAGAAAAATTACAAGGAAAAGCCCCTGAGAGTGTTTTAATTTAGGTAAAAGGTGAAGCTACAATAAAATCTTAGAAAGTAAATTCAAATGAATGAAGCTGTTAGGGCTGAGCTCTGGGACCCAAACTGGAAAAATAATAAAAAAAAAGTCACCTATTTATGACATAATCTACTGAATCATGAAAATACAGTAGAAAATTATTTCCTTCCTAAGCATAACAAAAGAATACATTTTTAAAAAGTCCTTGTAATCTCTCTCTCCACTAATGAAATCTGAATTAGATAGCATTTTAAAGAAAATATGGATAATTAATCATGGATTAAAAGTTACTGACCCTATCATATATAAATCATTTTAGACAAATTTAAACCCAAAGGCCTATTCCAAATTCCAGTGTCAAATAAAATTACTCAGCACATCATTGATAATTTTCTGCCTTCAAGATTAACAGAAAAGAACTGACTTTTCAGAGTTGAAAAAACTATTCAATTTGATTTCAGATTCAAAGGTTTTATTTCCTAAGATGAGCAACCTCTAATTATTGTTTATCAAATTTCATTTTCTCTGGCTTACTGCTATGTACAGCTTGAATGTATTAATAATTATATCATAGGTCCCTTCACTGTAACATTAATATTTACATAAACCAACATGCATTTAAGCAAAAGGTATATAAGCAGTTTTATGTAAGAATTATATTGGAATTTGAGATATAGAAACTCACATTTAAAAAATTATATCATTAGAAGTCTTCATAAAATTTTCAAGTTCCTTTATATTTCAGTAAATGTACAGTCCCATTGTGGTACTTAAACTTTAATTGTACTCCTTTATTATAGGTTCCCTCATTATTGTATCTTTAATTGTGTTATGTTGTGTTTCTGCTTCAACTTTGTTTCTTAGTATCATTTCTTCAGAATAAGGAAGTCAAGTTTATTTCTAAAAGTTCTTGGCTGTCTCAAAATTCCAGGCACAAAGTCTGAGAAAATAGTGAAAGTTTCATATTAACCTGATCTAGAATAGTAGAAAATGTTTTCTTGGCAACTCATTGACCTTTCACAGCCATTTTATTATGCAGAATTAAACTGTTGTTATAGAAAGGTGGCATAATTTAGTCATTAAGAAGATGGACTCTGGAACCCCAAAGTATCTGGTTTCTAATCTCAACCCCACAGTTACTAGCTCAGTGACATTAAGCCATGTTTTTTCACCTGTAAAATGGGGATGATAATTGTACATAGCTCGTAGACTTATTTAGAGGATCAATACATATATATGTAAAGTGCTTGGAAAGTGTGGCACATAAGTGTTCTATAACTGTTAGCTATTATTATTATGACTTGTACTAATAAGGACATTAGCAATTATTGTCAAGGATATAAATAGGTCTAGTCACCTTATATTAGTGTTCAGAACATTTTTATTACTATTTCATTAAGAAATGGTAATACCTATATGTCTGTACCTGTCTATGCCTACATATAGATAGCTAGGAAATACCTAGCTATCTCTGTGATTTTCAAAGGATTTTAGATATGCTAGAGTCAAATATATTTCTAAAAAAACACAATTCCAATTTTATAATAAAGCCAAGAGGATTCATATACAGAAATTCATTTTACATTAATCTTTTTCCTTCAATAAATATGTAGTTGTCTGATACGTATAAAGGTATTCTAAGGATCCTGGGAATAATAGGATGAATCACATATGGGCCTTGCTGACAACTATTGGTTAATAGGGGACATATAAATATAAACAAATAGCTCTAGTAGAAAGCAAGAGATGTTCATAGGAGCATATAGGAAAGAGTATTCCCCACTAAAAGAATGAGAACAATTCTTGAAAGAGCTGTATTTGAATAATGCCTTGAAAGATGAGCAGGACTTAACATATGAGTATGTAGAGAAAGGAGGCTCTGTGTTGCATGCAAAGGAAAGGGTTCGTTTTGCTTGAAGCATGGGCTGCAAGAAGGGTAAGTAGGGTAAGAAGGTGGCCAGAATATGGAGACTCTAGGAGGCTAGGCTGAATAGATCTCTCAGTCACCAGTGGGGTGTTGCTAAGGTTTTTGTTTTCTTGTTGTTTTTTTTTTTTTAATTAAGGTGAAGTTCATATAACAAAAGTTAACTATTTTAAAGTGAACAATTCAGTGGCATTTAGTACAATTACAATGTAGTACAACCACTATATCTATCTAGTTTTCCTTGTTTGCTAATTCTACATCTATGTCAGTTGTGGGTTATGTTCAGTAATTGATTTTTTTCTCCTCATTAAGGGTCAGAGGTTTCTGGTTCTTTGCATGCCTTGTAATATTTGATTGAATGGCAGATATTGTGAATTTTATCTTGTTGGGTGCTGAATATTTGTGTATTCCTTAAATACTGAATTTTAATTTGAGATGCAGTTAAATTACTTTAAAAGAGTTTGATTCTTTTGGAACAAACTGGTATTTTTTTTTTCAGAACCCAAGTAGCATTTGTTCTAGGGCTAACTACTCTCCAGACCCTTCTAAATACTCTACCTCATTGAATTGGGAGGTTTTCTAGTTGGCCTGGTGTGAACAGCCACTATTCCTGGCCTTTTGTGAGTGCCTAGCACTGTTGCTTCTAATGCATTCAGATGGTTTGTTCTTTCCTTGACTTTGGGTCGTTTCCTCACATACATGCATTGATTACTGGTGTTGAATTCTTGAGGAGGACCCTCTGCAGATCTCTGGGATTCTCTGTGTTGTTACCTCATCTCCTCTGTCTTGTGAATTCTAGCCTTGTTCTCCGGGATTCACAGCTCCATCTCCTCAACTCAGGGAATCTGCTGGGCTCTCTTGCCGTTTCCTCTTTTGTGTCGTGGTCTGTAAGTTCTCTGAAGGTAATAAGCTGGGGTATACCTTGTTCATTTCCCATTTCTGAGGGATCACTCTCCTTCACTGTCTGAAATCCAGGATCTTGAAAACTGTTGTTTATGTATTTTGTCTGCTCCTTTTTGTTATTGTCATTGTTTTAGGTGGGCAAGTAAAGACGGTTCTTGTTACTCCATCTTGGGTGGATTCAGAAGTCCCCCCCCATGATGACTCTACCCCAAAATAGTCACCCCCCCACACACACACACACAGAGTCACCTCACATTTTGAGGATAGGAAGAGTAAAGTTCCAAGAGTCTATAACCCATAGCCTCTGGTGTAACCATTCTGTAAAATAAAGTATGACTTGTTTAGTCTGCCTAGTTAATACTTCTTAAATCCTAAATTACAAAGGTTTGCTGTGAGTAGTGATTTATAGATTGTTTGGGCCAGACTTCAGAGCTCGGGGGACTCCCTTAAACATGCCAGTGATGATTTCAAAACACAAGGGGCCATTGATAGATTGCAAATCAGTTTTCACTCTTACTTGGTAGTCATTCTGCAAACTTGGTTCTGCTTCTACTTGTGTCATCTGAGTAAGGTTGCAGTAAGGAAAATTTACTCTCTAAAGATTTTAATATGTAGGGCCCCCTAACATAGGCAGTTTACTGTGGTCCGAGGGAAACATGAGAATCCTTTCTAGTTCAGCTCTTAAGAAGTGCTGTGTGATTCCTGCTTATCTTGAGAATTTATTTGAAATTAGAAAGGGAAACTTCAAAATCTTATTTGCATGAAAAAGAAAAGACCAGTGTTTTAATTATACCAAAGGAAAGCTGCATATATTCATAGACTGATGAATATATTTTTAAATACTTCCTATGGGTCTACCACTTGTTTGGGCAATGGGTGGTCAAAGAATGGAAAGGCTGCTTTTCATTTTTAGGCATTTCCATGAATGTCAAAGGTTTAGTTTTCAAAAGAAGTCTTACTTAATACTAATTTATTTTCCCCTTTTTTGAATCAGTCACATGTAACTGTCCATCAAAGCTTTTGTTAGCATGAAGTAACGGGTGTTATAGGAAGCCTAATTATAGATGAATACATAATTTCTTTTAGGCTTTTTGAGATTTGGAAAGTAGCTTTTTCTTCCTCCATTGGCTGGAGCCTGGGACATCCAGTAAGTAGCTTATAATTTAGTTTTGGAGATAAATATTATAAGTAACAGAGAAAACAAAACAGGGTCACCCTATTAAGTGCCCAGTTGAGGGGTACAGATCCTAAGTATTATAGCATTTTATTGCATAGAGAGGTCCCTTAGTTGAGCTATTGTAGTCTGGACGGATAGCTAGGACTGAGAAGAAGCAATCTGAGCTGGGAAACAGTGGGTGGGTGTAAATGTTCAGTGGTGGGAATGTTGGCTTATGTTTTGGATACTGTCTGTCAGCAGATGTGTCAGCAGAGAGTAGTTTGAGATTAGGTGGAAAAAGTAGGAGAGGGTCAGATCTAAGATCCTGAGTTCTTTGAATTTGTACTTTATACAGAGATGGCAGTGAAAATGAGAATGGTCATTGAAGAGATTCTGTAATGGAGAAAGCCAAGGACCTGGTGACTGAATGTGAGGATTTGAGAGGGAAGAAGAGTCATAGGTTTTGAGCTAGGACAAGAGTGTCGCTGTTGTTATTATGAATAGAAAAGTCAGAAAGGAGAGCTTGAATAAAGTGATGCCAGAGGTCCCTGATGCTTTTTCTAAAAATCCTCCATTTCTCTGTGTGGTTCCTAACTGGACGGTGTTTTACTGTAGTCCTCCTCCTTTAATTGTTGAGCCTGGCAGGATAAAATGGAGGGTGGAAGAGCATTTAGAGGTCACGAGGTCACCTGACCTAATCTCTTCATTCTACAGATAAGGAAATTGAGGGCTTCGATTTTGTGGCTTCAATATTGTGACTTCACATAGCTAGACTGACCTCTTGGCACTATTTTCTCAGATTTTTGTAGCAAAGGTTACTGTGTATCAACCCTGCTTGTTGGCAAAGTGACCCTTGTGTTTCCCCACCATAATTCAATCCGTTACTGACTTCATTCTTCAAATCTTTTTTCACCTTCCAAAACCAAATACATTAATAATGAAAACAGTTCCTTCTGGGTGGTCTGATTTATTTTATCTACGCATGCAGTTGGGATGAACGACAAATAAGCCTAGACGCAATGGGTTTGCTCTCTTGAGAAGTGCCCGAGCTGCTTGAGGGGAGAGGGGGTGATTAACATTAAGCCTGGAGTGATGGTGATTCTTACTGGGAATCCTCTCCCCAATTTTTAAAACGAAGAACGATGATGTGTAGTAGAGGTCAGTAAAGTAACAACTGCTTCCCTGTCTGGCCACCCTTAATCCCACTCCCTGTGACTTCTCGTGCATGGAACTCTGAATGCGAGTGTGACTCCTGCCCCAGAAGCATGGGCTTAGCCAATGCCCTGAGTAAGTCAGTTCTGTTGTTTTAAGATGTCTCACCTGGTCCGACACCTTAGCTGGAACCTGGGGAGGCTGCCTTCCTTTTCCTTCCCAAAGCCTCTTTCCTCATCTTACCCCACGGCTTCCTCTCTCCTCTTCCCGGTTCCCTGGGCCCGCGTCCTGCCATTC